>CABHPH010162344.1:0-12802 GCA_902168325.1 Peromyscus nudipes | reverse complement strand
GATGGTTGAGTAGATAGAGAGGTGAGGAGATCTGTGGATAGATGGATTGATAGATAAGTGTATAGATGGATTAAATATATGAGTAAATGGATGAATGGGGTAGATAGGTAAAGGGTAGTGTTTGCTTATATGAATGGATGGATAGAACTTTGTGCCAACTATTCTGCTAGACCCATTAGATAACCATCCCTCCCCACCACCAAGCAGTACCATCAGTGGCCAGGAGGTGCTCATGCGCGTCACAAAGGTGTGAAATCCTTTCCTGCAGCCTACTCCCTCTCACCTTCCTGCAGACTCTGATCCTTAATCTTCATTTATTTATTTATTTATTTATTCATTTATTTATTTATTTATTTATTTATTCTTTTCAGGAAACATAGTCTCACTGTGTAGGTCTGGCTGGCCTGTAACTCACTATATAGACCAAGCTGACCTGAAACTAACCGAGATCTGCCTGCTTCTGCCTCCTGAGTGCTGGGATTAAAGGTGTGCGCCACCATGTCCAGCACCTTAGTTATCTGCAACCCCAATGTCTTGGGCCTCTTCTTCAATGCAGGGACAGGGCAGGCCCGCGCTGTGCCTTGCCTGGGGCATCTGTGCTCCCCTAAAGTTTTTAGTCAGTCACCCCTGCTGCCAAATGTCACCACTGCTGACTTTGCATTCCTCCAGCTGGCCACACCCTGTCTTTGGCCACAAAGCTTTTCTCCTTCAGAGAAGGCGAGACTAGTCAAGGGAGGGCTGAAGACCCATCAGACAAAATGACCTAATCTATCAGGAGAATCACTGGGCTAATAAAAAAATGATGAGCGCTTCATGAAAATTACAGCAGGAGAATGAGAGGTTCCTCCCGGGCCAGATTCTTTCTTACTCCTCATGGGTAAAGCACAGCCCCAGCAGCCCTATGCTTCCCTTTAACCACAGCTAACATGGCCATGTTCCTAAGCCTGGTGCAGAGCTGAAGGTCTGCAGTGTTGCTGGCCAGGGAATCCAGCCACGGGCACAGAAGAGACGGGAGGTGAAAAGAGCCACCAGAAGACAGGATGGTGTAAGAAGAAAATATTCTTCATTTGGACAACCAATCCCATTGAGCAAGATAGTAATTTTCTAGGCCTGCTAGATCTCAGAGTCTTTGTTTCAAATTATCCCTTGGTGGATCAATTCCCAGCCCAGGCCATTTTTCTGCAGAGCCCTCTCATAGTGTCCTTCCCTAATGATGATGATCAGCCCCGTCTGATAACAGACCCATTAAGGAGTGGGTTGATGTAGGTATTAGGAGGAGGTGTGGAAAATAACTTGTGTACAGGCCCACTCAAATAATCTCTCAAGAATCCGCTTTCTTAAAACCCCAACATACTTCCTTCCCATCCATCAAATTCTGCTAATGCTTTGGAACTAAGTGGTCACAGCCTGGAGGGGAGAGTGAGTTCCCAGAATGGTTTCTGACATGTTTGCTCTTGGGAGGAGGGGGGGGAGTGCTCCATTTCAAACAGTCCTCAGCAGCAGCCTCCCCTGGCTGTTCCTACTACAATCAATCTAGAGCACAGTGTACGTATGCAAGACACACTCAGGCGAGACCTTGGCTGGGAGACAGGTACCCAGATATTAGTCCCTGGGTACAGGGATTGCTGTGTCATTCTTCTGGGTGGGATCAACCTGAGACTCTGGAGACCAAGGAGAATGGCTTACCCTCTCAGAGTGGGGTGGCCTCTTTCAGTGTTATAGGCCTGGACAGAGCAAAAAGAGGAACGGGAAAGTGTTTGTTCTCCATAGCTGGAACACTGGTCTTCTGCTTTTGGATCAAGGCTCAGCTTAGGACTTGCACCCCTGGCTCTCCTGGGCCTCAAGCTTTTGCACTTTGACTAGAACTGAACCACTGATTCTCCCGGGTCTCTAGGAGATACAGGAGATGGACGGGTGGGTGGATGGATGGATGGATGATTGCTGGGTGGGTAGATGAATGGATGGGTAAATGGGTAGATGGGTGAATGGACATACAGATTAATGCTTTCTATTAGTTCTGTTTTTCTGCAGAATCCAGATTCACACAGGCTTTCAAAATGCTTAGGTACTTCCAACTTGTGCATAACAGGGATGCCGACCACTCTGCTTCCAGAGGCCACTTCTTACGAGATCCTTGATTTCACCTATACGGTTGACTCACTGAATGGAGTTAATGCCTGAACCCTGGGGTCTGGACAACCCAGCTGGACAGCCCTAGCCTGCGGTCCTTGCCCTCCCTGGCAGTCCCCTCTGATGCCTACAGTACTGGCTGTTCTGAGTCTACACCTCCCTCCTGGGTATCAGCAGCAGCATCTCCAGTGCTGTGTTTCCTCTTGTGAACCCAGATCAAGTCAAAGAGACAGTTGTGATTTGGACTCTGGTCCCAGTGGAAGCCAGGGTTCCTTGGGTTTCTTTTCACTGAACCAAAATCCCCCTGCATAACAGGGATTGAGAGCCCCTTATCCTTCCCATACAAAGAAATGCATCAGGCCTTCCGTCTGATGATGAGGTCTCGACACTTCTGCCTTGGTTACTTCTGAGACTGCAGAAACCTGGCTGCCAGTTCTACTGTGAACAACATAAGAAGTCTTTGAAAAGGATCATAAAAATGAAAGAGGTGTGAAAAGCAATCTTTTGGGCTATTACAGCTGAAAAGTCATATTCTAGAAAGGAAGAGTGTATCAAATGTAGCCAAATCAATTTAGAGCGGGGCTGGGTTTCCACTTCTTTGTAAACTGCTCTATGGGTCTATAGGGTAAGAAACAGGATATAGACACAAAAATTGATTTTGTATGCATTTCTTTAGTGAGAGGGTACGGGGCAAGTGAGAAGGAGCCATCCCTGTAAACGTTTAGACAGATATCTTTGCAGGTATTAAATAAAACTAAGAGCGATTCCCAAGCCTTGCTCCCACCCAGAGCACTTACTGTTAACCTTCAAATCACCTTCAAGGTCGCTGATCTGACTCTGTGGATAAGGGGTGTAAGGCTAAGGGATCAGTGGAGTCACAAACTCAAACCCGAGGCCTCTGACTCAGTCCAGTCCAGTTCTCCTGACACTAACAGTGTCATCTCTGCTTGGCTTCTTCTCAGCAAATTTTAGTTTGCAAATGGCTCAAATCTTTGGGACAATCTCAACTCTTAAATGTTCCAGAATCTTGGGCTATGTAATGGATGTGTACCACACACTCCTCACGGTTTCCCCCAAGTTGACCCTTCATCACACACCAGGGAACCTGGCTTGTCATCTAAGACATCTAAGAATCCAGAAAATGAGCCATCAAACATCTCCTGGCCATGGGGGGGGGGTTCCATAGTCTACTTCTGATGATGAAGATATCCTTGAAGAGAACAGAGCCTAGTCCTGGATGATGGCTGCACGAGACGGAGGAAGTCCCGTAGACTGAACTGCATATTACCTTTAAGAACCAGAGAGCAAAGAGGACCATGTGGTGGGTTTGCAGGGCTCTCCTGAGTACCCAGGCTCTTCCCTCCACATCTTCCCGTAGGCGAAAGCTTGGCTTTCCCCCAGGACCAAATGCCTTTTAATCAGTAGCAACGCATGGACAAAACTGCTTATAAACAAACTCAACAGCACACTGTCCTTGTGCTTTGAGAAAAAAATGACACCAGGTTGGGTACCCTGTGTCCCACGGAGTAAAACCTTCTGAAGGCCTTTTGGTGTTTAAAGCTCTGCAAGTTTATTCATTCACTGAAACGAAATCACACTGTCCTGGGACCTGTGCGTGGGGGCCACCGCACACTCCTCCCCTCAGACCACACCCTCCGTGTTCCCTACCTCAAAACTCCCACACTCTCAGAACAACCTGGACTTATTTTTCTAAATGAGCGCAGGTATTGACATCCTGTCTTATCCGGGATAAGATCAGCGTCCAGAAACCACCTGAGCTGGTATGTGTCCACACCACGGGCTCCACAGTGAAGGAAGAAAGCAACGCAACATGGAAGAGACAACATTATGCTACAGCCACAAAGCACATGCAGCCGAGTCTCTCACGCCAACATTTAAAGATCCAAATGCTCCTGCACAGGGGTGGTGGTCTGCTAACACAGGAGCACCTGGCATCCCCAGTTTCTAGCCACCCTGCAATGGATGACACTCAAGGCTAGCCCTGCCCAGCCCTCCCTGCCAGCCCATTACAGTTCCTGGCTGCACTTGAAGGCGTGAGTCCACACACACACACAGTGTGGGAGGTTTCCCCCAAGTCAGGCTCCAGAGAGGCACTCCAGGACCAGGAAGTCTGTCCTGAGCCAAGGCCAGGTTCTAACATCTGGGGGTCTGCCTTCCCTAGCATCAACTAGGCCCAAATCTGAATCCATTCCATCCAGAAGGAGCTGGGCCCAAGTCAGTCTACTGCAGAGACCTGGGGAGACCTCACCAGGAAGAGAAGTTCCCAGGAACAGCTCCTGACAGACAGGGCAGGAGACCCCACACAGTTAGAGTGACAAGGAAAATCACTGGGAAGATGTGGCTTGCTTTATAAAGAGGCTTTTGAACACATTTCCATGATAAGAGTATTAAGTGCTTCTTGGCTCCAGTGTTCTGGGACAAACAATTTCCATGTTTGGCAAAATTTCAGTTTTGTTTTCAAAAAGAAATAGGAAGAAGGGAGAAAGGCATTAAAAAAAAACAGAGAGACATAAAGAAGGAAAAGTTAAATTATTATAATCTGTTTATATTATTATTTATTCTGTCGACAAACGGTGCTGGGTGAAGGAGAGGTGGGGTGCTTAGGGGCAGTCATTCAACAAACAACAGGAAGCAGGAGTTTGGATGTGGTTTCTCTCTCTCTCTCTCTCTCTCTCTCTCTCCTATTTGTGTTTTGTCTGTTTTTCTTCTGTTTTTCTTGGGGGTGGGTGGGGTCTATCTATACAATGCTGCCAATCCATACTAGGCAAGGAGATCTTTCATTGAGATGCATCCCCAGGCTCATTGTTACTTTTCATCTGAGACAAGATCCCACTGAGTGACCCAGGTTGGCCTTAAACTCACTTGGCAGCCCAGGCAGACCTTGAATATCTGATCCTCCTGCCTCAGCCTCCCTAGAAGGGATCAAAGACCTTCACTCCAGGCTTGGCTACAACTCTTCAGAAATAAGGAAAAACAGACAGGAGAGGACAGAGGTCCTCCTGCAGGGGAGTGAAGGTGGCTTTGTGTGGCTCTTTGATGCATCGGTGCAAGCATGCTTCCTTATGACGCCATCTGTGTTGCTTTCAGAGACGGCGGCCAGAAAGGTTTCGACACCACAGCTACGGCAGGATATCGACGGCATGCTTGAAATGATGTAGCGTGTACGTTAGGGTAAAGGCTGTAGAGTGAGAAGACGTGCTTTGAACCCTGGCTCTGCTGGGTTTGTAGCTGTGAAAACTTGGGTAAGTTTCTTAACGTCTCTGTGTCTTTAGTTTCTTCCTATATAAAGGAAGTGTTGTAAGGAAAGTCTCTACTTCCCCGCTCTTGTGAACTTTTAGTGAGATGAAAATACATATAAAGTGAGAGGCAGCTGACAGGTCACAGTGCAAGCTGCTGCCATGCTGTTCATACTCAGCAAGCTCCTTAAGAAAAGAACTCCCAGCTTCATACGGAGGAGATTGGGCCTTCACCTCAAGATACTCAAGCCTTCCTTCCCTTGCTCTTAACTAACTCTGGTGAACGTGACTGTTGCTCTGAACAACAGAAACTTACAAGTAGAGTCCTTCCCTTGGCCCTAGTATTAAGCCATGGAAATTCTCAAGGTGACACACAGACCTCCCGGGGAGCTAAACTCAGGGATCTTTACAGCTTGGGAGGGGCCACCAGGGCCAGCAGCATTCAATGCACAGAGAGTCGTGGCCTTTTTTTGTAGAGACAGTAGCCAGGTCCTGTAGAAGATGGCCAGTGGTCCCTCTAGGGTGAGCAGTCAGCCTCCACAACAATTCCTGATTTGGCACAAGACACCAATGAGGGGAAACAGAATCCCAAACCAAACCAAGTACACAAACACCAAGATCCTGGGATGTAAGCAGCAAGAGCTTGGAGTGCAAGAAGAGAGGGGCTGGGGACAGTTTCCATTGGATGATAACACAGTGGCCAAACCACAATGACAAAGAAACTCAAGCTTCAACAAAGGAGACGGAAGGTTCCTACACTCGTTTTTCTGCCTGTGAACCTGGCTTGGTCATTCCATCACTCAGCATACCCTCAGTTACACACTTAAAGAGTACTGGGGGTGGGGGGGCAGTGACTGCCGCCATTTGTTGGTCTAAACAGTTTTTTTTTTTCCTGAAAAAGCAGTACCCCTTGGGAAACACTGCAAAGGAACTGGAGAAACCCTGGCTAGTTACTATAGGAATATTTCTGCCACCCGGGAGCATGATATGGCTATTTATTTTAGTAGACTTTCATTAACCAGACACACTTAAACCTGGTTTCCTGAAGGCAGCAATGAGTATTGGGATGGAGGATTCATCTTCATGGGTCGAAAGCTCAACATCTGGATTGTATTTCTCAGAAACTATGTGTAATGCCCCACAAGTGAGCACGTGTGCTGAATATCTGGATGCTAATCAAGTTATGTAACATTTCCCCAGAAACAGTGGGGAGGTTTTAATGTTTCAAGAAATATCCGGAGATGAATAGAAAGTCTGCTGTGTCTGAGCAAGTGTAAACATCGCAAAAATAAGTCTTAATGGCATAATTTAGACTTGATTAAAATGGATAAAGACCACAGATGTGGGTGTCAGAGCCATCCCCGTTTGACGCCAGAACTGATATTTTCCCCCTCTTGATTTAATTCGCTTTGATTACCCAATTATTCCTAAGTCTTTTCACTCAGTTTCGGTTCCAATAAAACCGATCACAAAGCTAACTCATAATGCGATTTTCACTGCAGTCTCCTGATACCGCTCTGTGAGAGCTCGGCCAGCAATACCACAGACTCATCCCAGACCGTGTGAGCCCAGCACAAAACAGCAACATCCACCGGCATCCAAGCACCGAGTACCAGGCGACAGGCCAGTCAGGAGTTCTGTCTGCGGGGCACGGCAGGGGCATTCTGTAGTTGACGTGAACTGTAGAATCAGTGGTGTAGAATGACGCGTGATAGAGTTTTAGAGAATGAGTTGCTATGGTTAAAGATACATCTTTTCTTATTTCCTAAATAAATGCTTACTGAGAAAAATGCAGTTTGCCTGTCTAGCAAGCTCTTGACCTTGGATGTGTGACTTGGTAATTTCTAGTTTTAATATTGTATTGAAAATGGGGGCTGGAGAGATGGCTCAGAGGTTAAGAGTACTGACTGCTCTTCCAGAGGTCCTGAGTTCAATTCCCAGCAACCACATGGTGGCTCACGACCGTCTGTAATAAGATCTGGCACCCTCTTCTGTATACATAATAAATAAATAAATCTTTAAAAAATAAATAAAATAAACCCTTTAAAAAAAAAAAAAGAAAATGGTTTCTTGAGTTCATTCCGTTTCTCAATACCTCTCCCTCCTCCTTTGAGACAAGGTCTCATGTAGCCCAGACTGGCCTTCAACCACTTGTGCAGTGTAGGATGACCTTGAACATCTGGCCCTCTTGTCTCTGTCTCCCAAGTGCTAGGATGATAGGTGTGTACTACTAAGCCTGACTTAGGAGGTACTGGGGATCACATCTCACCTCCTATTTGCTAAGTGAACACTCTACCAGAGGTGCCACGGCCTTCTAGTCTCTTCTTGATAAGAACAGGTAACAATCTCCCAGAATATAAATGTTTAGACCAGTGGTTTGCGACCCCTTTGTAGGGGGGTCAAACGACCTTTTCACAGGGGTTACCTAAGGCCATCAGAAAACACAGATATTTACATTACGATCATACCAGTAGCAAAATTACAGTTATGACGTAGCAACAAAAATAATTCTATGCTTGGAGGATTGCTACAACATGAGGAACTGTATTAAAGGGTCTCAGTATTAGGGAGGTTGAGAATCACTGGCTTAGACCCACATAGCCCAGAAGACAATTCATGAGAATTAAAAGAAAAGAAAAAAAGAAAGAAAAGCTAGAATGTAATCTTTGGATGCCTGTGGCTGTTTTTCCTTGTTTGTAAAATTAAAATTTTCCTTCTTTTTTGCATGCAGCAGCTTTCATAGTCAACACTAAAACACATTTCCCACATGTACACAGCCTCACAGTTTACGGAGCGTTTTACACACACGGTCTTGTTTCATCCCGCAGCATCCCCAAGAGATCACTCCAACAGTTTGATACCATTAGCTCAACACAACCACTGTAGAAACCCAACTGTTAACGGCAACAACTTTCAAGCAGTCTGGTTTTGCAGAACTGCACTCCACCTGCCTCAGTAGGTCATTCACAAGGTGCTGCTTAAGGCAGTATGTGAGCTTTTTAATCTCTCTACACCCTTAAGTGCCTTTGGGACGTGTGTGTGTGTGTGTGTGTGTGTGTGTGTGTGTGTGTTGGAGGGAGGAGGAGGTATGTGTTAGTAAGCTATAATAAAATTCCTGAGACAGTCAGATTATAAACAGGAAAGACATGTTCTCCAAACTCCCACAAGTTCCCACCCATGGGAGGCCTGGATGCTTTGGGGCAGCACTTTATGTGTGTATGTGTGGAGGGGAGCAGTAAGAAGCTGCTCACCTCATGGCCATAAGAAATGAGATGGGGTGTGGGGACCAGGAGCTCAATATCCCCTTCCAGGGCACACTCCAGTGACCTAACTGCATCCTACCAGGTCCTGCTGTTCAGGATCCAGCCCATCACCCCAGCAGCACCAGGAGCTGGGCACTGGACACATGTGCCCTCGAGAGGCAGTCGACATCCGGACTGCAGCAGCTTGTGAAATAAAAGATGCAGAAGAAAGCACCTAGTGCAGCCTGTGCAGGACAACCACCCTCTCTCAGCACCAGGTCACACTGACAGGGGACCTCAGCACGTGAGGCCCCAGCATGAGGAGAGGGGTTATTTTTATTTTTACTTTCTCTTCTTTCTTGTGTGTGTATGAGTATTCTGCCTGCATGTGTATCTGTGTACCGTGTGCATGCCTGGTGTCTGAGGAGGCCAGAAGAAGGTGTCAGTGTTGGGACCCCTGAAAGTGGAGCTACAGACAGTTGTAAGATACCATGTGGGTGCTGAGAATTGAACCCAGGTCCCCTAGGAGAGCAACAAGTGCTTTTAACTGCTGAGCCATCTCTCCTCTTACTTTGTGTGCTCTCGGATGATAAGTCAGAGGAAATTCTTCCACCACCTACACAAATTTAACATCACAACTTACAGAGACCTCCCGATCACCACCACGCTCTTCGATGCGGTGGTTCTGGGTTGAGGCGGCAATCCTTAGGATGCTGCTCCTTAATCAGTTACTGGGAGGCGATGCAAGCAGCTCTTTTATTGGAACATGGAGCGGTAATTTATTTAAATAATGTACTCAAGTAACAGGTTTTATCGCCTATCTCCCTTTTAGGCTATTTAAGTCTTTATAAAAAATATTCTGAAAACTGCACAATAGGCAAGTAGATATAAACAGAAACTGGGTAGGAAGTCATCTTAGAATTCATCTGAGGAACTTCCTTTATCAAACAAGACAAAACAAACAAACAAGACGTACAGATGACCGCGTGAGCTCACACAGCTCTGGGGAAGAAAGGACAACATGGGGACAAATCCTACATCCATAGCTCCTCACACTCCAAGGACATCAGAACAAGCATCCAAGAGACAAGGCCACACTCTGCCTGCTGCTGCTGCTGCTGCTGCTGCTGCGCATGGCCCAACCTGAAGCCACCACCCCCTTAACTACTGCCAGGAAGACAGCAGTCATGAAATCCAAAGAGTAACATGGAAGTAAGGGAGAAATATAAGGACATCCAGCTAGAAGGATTCATTCAGAGACTTGTTGAGAATGTGGCTCTTTTTTGACTATTAAAAAAAAAACTGAGAATATTATTCTTCTGATGCATAAAATAAATTGTGTGTCTTCCTCTCGTGACAAATTATGCCAAAGCATCACAGGGTAAAAGGTTAAAAACAAAACAAAGAAAAACGAAACAGACTTTGTTTCAAGGTAAAAACCAAAATAAAGAGAGATGCAGCACACAGGCCATCCCCCGCCATCTTGAAAATGTCCACACCAACCTTTGTACCGTGAGCTGTCTGTCTGGCGGATGCCAGTGGTTCTGTCCGTAGAAGCAAGCCAGTGCTGTGGGAGCAGGAGAAATTAGAACCGTAGGGTTTGTGTGGAGTCAATTCAGGGGCCACAGTCTGGCCCTGAAGCATGCCCAGAACTGCTATAGGGGCTATAGGCAGGAGAAACACAAGCGTGACCTGAGACTCCCCAGAAGAGCATAGCCCAACTTGCTGGCTGGACTGTGTGTGATTCAGAGAAATCCGTAATGTCAAGTTTCTCACGGTCTTTACCTGAAGCCTCGTTTTTTATATGGATATTTGCTGTTAATAGGGAGAAGCAAATGTAGATCCTAGAATGCTTGGGTCTGGATTGAAGGCATTCTCCAGGAAGGAGGTAGTCAGTTAAGGGACTAGTCCTTTGGGACAAGTTTCATTGTATTGAGTGCAGAACTGACTAATCCTATTCTGGCTTTTACAAAACTTGGGTAACTGGTTTCTTGCATGTGACCCCTACGCCTTACAGAATGCCACATCAATTGCATCAGAGCTCTGTCACTGGGTCTGGCTCCTGGGATGGCTCTGGGGCATGACTAGGACTGACAAGTAGGCCTCACTTATGACCCACAGGTGATTGACTGGAGGTCATTCTCAAGTGTTGCCCATTTTACCTTTCATTGAGTCCCATGACCTGCAAGGCGATCCCATTCCTTAGGCTAGACTGCTCTGGGCAGTGCTTTTAACCACACAGGCCAGTGACCACAGACTGTGGAGGAGCCAGCCTTGGGAGCTGGTACTGACTGCTCTTCTTACATAAGAATAGGTGTGATGCAGGATTGAGTGGCAGCCTACGGTGGCCATCCTGCTATTGTTTTTAAAACTGGAAATCCTTGTATGGAACTTCTTACCACCTCAGTTCCCAAACTGAGGGCTTGACAGAAGCTCCCCAGGAGCAATTACCTGTACAAGAGGCACCAAGCTAATGAGCTATTCATGGTATACAATTCAATGTGTATTTGGAGAGCTTCTGAGCACTAAATGTTAATGGCTACAGGGCGATTTCCTGTATTTGTATTAACTACCCCTAACAAATACATAGCAGGATTGTTAAATTTTACATTTGTTCATTTTATATAAATATTTTATGTTGATATTTATTTATTTAATTTGCACGTTTGAGGGAGTGCACACACACACACACACACACACACACATACACACACACAGCATGGCACACAAGTGGAGGTTAGAGGATAACTTGTAGAAATCAGTTCTTTCCTTCCATCATGTGGGTCCTTGGGATTGAACTCATGTCTGGGCTTGGTAGAAAGCCTTTACCCATCCAGCCATCTTGCTGGCCTAGGATCTTTTTTTTTTTTAATATGGAAAAAAAAATGCAACATATATGAAAAATAAAGTGAATGCTGACTGGTGATTTTCCTATTCTTTACCCAGCTCTGATTTATTCACACTGTCTGCAATGAACAGTTATAATCAAGAAGCAAATGCTATTTTTCAGTGAACTCCACAGCACAAGACTGTTCAGTTGGGGGTGGGTAAGAAATGTGGGAGTCAAAAGACACACACAGTCCTCCGGACCCCAAACATGACAAAGCAGTCCGTTCCTCCAGAGGTGTATAGCAGAGGCCTAGCGCCACTCTGGAGGGTATTAAATTCTACAGAGGCACCAGCAAATAACATAATGTCCCTTTAGTGGCTCCCCTAAATCACCTCCCTGCCTCAGAGCAGCACTGTCTCTGAGCCGCCCAGGGCTCTGAAGGGCTGCAGCTAAGGGAGAAAGACTGTGGCATCGGGAATGCAGCTGGGTGCTTTATGACCCTCCTCCCCACAAGGGTCGCCAGCATGCTGAGAATAAATAGTGCTGGGTGGGGACCAGGGGACGCAGAGAGGAGCCGCACAGATGGATGTGAGGAAAGAGCAGTCTGGTGGGGATTGATAATGAACCGTTGCATGCTATCTGAAGCCACTTAATTCCCTAAACACCGTGTTATAAATATGCTGTCCATGGAGTTTGCGGAGAATGGAGATAAATCAGAAACGGCGAGATGAAATACCTCTAGTTTCCCCCAAAACAAATATCTTTTGCCATGGTCTTAGCTGAAATACTACCTGGATTTCTGATAAAGGGTGAGGATGCTGCAAATGACGTCAGGTGTGCTTTTGGGTAGCTTGTGCTGCTGGGAAAGCAGCTTTGCTTCGAATGAATGAATGAACGAATGCATACATACATACATACATACATACATACATACATACGTAAATGGGCACGGAACGATCTGTCCTTTTTACTTGAGAATTTTGATCCCGATTCATGGTTGAAATGGTGTGTTTCTGCTGTGATGGAGGTAGAGAGTGTTTGTGAGTCGTCAAATGCCAGAATAAATTAAGATGAATGCAATGGGGGGGGGGGGAATTGCAAACAGATTCTTGTTTGCTCAGAAATATACTCAACATTTTTTGTTATGTTTTTTTTCTTGTAAAATAATTTAAAAAAAAAAAAGAACAAGAAGAAGAAGAAGAAAAAAGAAAGAAAGACATTCCCCAGACCTCTGACCCGGAACCAGATCAGCACAGAAAGCTGTGCACGAAAGGACCCAGGTAGAAAGACTTGCAGTGGGTTCTGTCTGTGTCAGCCTCTTGCTGGAAGGCAGCAGAATGTCA
>CABHPH010162342.1:17385-62833 GCA_902168325.1 Peromyscus nudipes | reverse complement strand
GCGCAGAGGACCTCAGCCTCGGGGTGGTGAGTGTGCGACGCGAGCATGGGACTCCCGGAGCCGTGTCCCCCGGGCGCTCACGGGGTGCAGGGGACAAGGGAGACTCTCCTTGGTTCCTCTAGGAGAGGTGCGCGAATCCCGGGCGCGGCGGATCCATTTCCAAGGCAGGGAAACTGAGGCTGGGTACTCGGGCTGAGCGGGGCACACGCTTGCAGGTGGAGGAGGACACCGGTCCCTTTCCCGTTCCGTGCGATCTTGCGCCGCAGCCGCGGGCGCCCCGGGAAGGTGGTCGCCCAGCTGGAGCCGGGTCCCTGGTTCAAAGCAGCTCCACAGAGACCTCTGGCGGGGCGACAGTCGTCACAGCCGCCCGGAGCGGTGCGCCCCGCGAGCTTCGCGGCGGGAGTGGGAGGTCAGGGGCGCGCACCCCAAGCCGGGGACGCGCATGTGGGCGCCCGGAAAGCCTGGGGTTCCCGAGTTTGCTCCGCTGACGATGTTGGGAGAACCGCCAGCACGGCGTGCGTGGAGCGACCCCCTCTCCATCCTCCTCCACGGGAGCGGTCGGCCTTGTCCCGCTGGTGCGGGTGGCAACCTCTGTCGCGTCAAGCCCGCTGCTGTCCCCAGCCCGCCAACTCCCAAGACTGCTTGCTACCTTAAGCCCTGAGCTTAACGGGGCACCCTTGCTTGCGAGTCCCGGTGCCGGCTTCTTTCCACCCCTCGTCTGCCCTCCTGACCGAAGTCGGGTGGAAACCCGCAGGAGACCCGGAAGGTTTCGATCAGACTTTATGGCTCCGCAGGCCCGTGAAGCCTCTGCAAAGGCGCGCGCGGTGGATAAAGCCCGCTTTCGAGGAGGAGGAGGAGGCCCCGGCCTGGGCGCCCTTGATCCTCTGAGACCCGGAGACCCAGCCAGGGGCGGCTTCCTGCCCAGCACAAGCCAGCAAATATCCTAATGGGGTCCTGGCAGAGTCCCCTCTCCACGGGTGCTTGGCAATGGGGACTCCTAAACCCTTAGGTCTAGGCAAGGAGCCGTGGAGATGTCATGCTGGAGGAGCGGGTGGGAGCAACCCCCTGTTTGGCAAGACTTGCCCCTGGATCTGAGTGAGAGGCTGACTCCACCACCCCCAGGCATCTGGGGTGGCAGCGGCCCCATGCTTTCTCTGCCTACTTGCAGACAGACGCCTGAGGGTCCCCTAGGGGTGGCTTCCTCCCACCCCAGTGGCCTCTAAAATAGGGGTCCCTCGCACTCCTTTTCCTGGGTTTTCCTAGCAGGCTTCCCCGCTGTCCCGAGCAGTCGGACGTCTAGTCCCAGTTCTAGATGGGTGACAGAGCCCAGACCCCTCCTTGTTCCAGTTCTCAGGGTGCGTCCTAAGGGACTAGTTAAGGGAGAGAGGACACCAAGGTGGAGTTGGGGGAGATGGAGCCCCTGACCAGCCAAGTTCTTGATCAGGCCCAGTGCACTTAGGAAGTTTTGCAGCAGCCAGACCTCAGAGGTTGGGGTGCAGCTGGCTCCTCCCTCTGGCACCTGTGGGCCTCATCCTACTTTTCCCCTCCCCTGTTGAGTTCCCGAGCACCCCGGGGTCACCGGCCCACCCACACCCCAAAATGTCTCACTGATCAGGGTGTATGACTCCAGCCTTGTCAGAGGCAGCAGCACCCTGTCGTCCAGTTCTGGGTAAAGCGGGAGGGTGCATCAGGCAGCCCCCTGCCCAGGACAATACCCTCCTCCCGGGTGTGGGAACCCGGTCCTTTGCCTGCTTCTTCTGTGGTGGTGGGGGGCGCCCTCTGGTGGCTCTTTAGGAGATGGCACCTGAGAGCTTGGGGCGCAGGGGCACCGAGCTGCAAAAGATGGGCGGGCTTTGGGTGGGAGCTTTCTGATGCCCCTCAGACCGCCCTCTGCGGGCTGTTGAACGTATTCAAGTCTGGATGCCTCTGAGGAGAAGGGCGCCTTTGTGTTTGTGATCAGCCGCTGCCAGACAGCGCTGCACCCACGGCTGGGCCGGGAGGGGCCAACGCCTGTGAATAAAGCCGAGAAGAGGCCCCAGGCCCCCTGGAAGGACAACGGGGATGTGCCTCCTCACAGCCTAGTGGGCCTTGTCTTGTTATTCCGCTTCTTGAATGGTTAATGCCCCATAGCAAAGTGTGCAACCCCAGGGAAGGTTCTGGAGAGTGGCGGCGTCCTGGCGGCCCTTTCAGTATCCAGCTGGGTAGCCATGGGGAAGTGGACAATTTTCACACAGCCAGATCAGGCCCCAGTTCTCACACCCTGCGGTTTTCACTCACCACGTGCCTTGAAGAATGTTGCATCCACTGCCTGGCTCTGCAGGTTCTCACCCTCACGTTCCCCCCTCCACCCATATTTCATTCACAAATGTCGTATCCCTCAGCCAGGCCTGGCACCATAGTGGATGCTGTGTGACTGTGTGTCTCGGCAGCACCAAGCAGTCGAGGTAGCTGGTGGCCCATGGCTGCTTAGGGGTCTGCTTGAGAGCCCCCTTCATGCTGGCAGCTCAGCAAAGGATCCCGGGAAGTTTCTACTCCGATTTTTCCTCCCGCAACAGTCTCTCCTGTTGCTCACACCACACAGCAGGGCAGGTTGTGATTTTCATCGCAAATATGCCCACACCTGAAGGCTGGCGTGCTGGGACTGAGATGGCCATGGATAAGTGGGCCCAGGAAGGAGTTATCCTTATGCCCATGGCTGTGCTCTGGGAACTATAGCTGTTCACTGTGGACCCAAACCAAGGTGGCCAGGCAATGGTTAAACATAGGCAGTGCCAGACCTGCTGTTACAGGCATTCTCCTGAGGCAGGAGAATGGTATTAAGGCCAGCATGGACTATAGAGTGAGACTCTGTCTCAAAGTGCAAAGCTAGAGATGTGAGCTTAGTTGCTTGCCTAGCATCCACAGAACACTGGCTTCCAGCCCCAGCACCACCAAATAAACCAGGCATGTTGGCACATACCTGGGAAACAAAGGGAAAGGGATACGGTGTTTAAGGTCATCTTTGGCTACATAGCAAGTTCAAGGCCAGCCTGAGCAACCTGAGAATGTCTAAACCAAAACAAAAAACAAACAAACAAAAACAAAAGGGACCAGTGCTGGGCATGGTGTGTGTGCCTTTAATCGTGTACTCCTAGCACTCAGGAGGCAGAGGCAGATCTTAGCGTTCAAGACCAGCCTGGTCTACATAGAGAGTTCCAGGCCATCCAGGGCTGCCTGGTGAGACCCTGTCTCAAAATAGAAAGAGGATGATGCTGGGTGTCAGTCTTATACTGTCGTTGTTACTTTTCTGTTTCTCTGAGAAGTCCCCATGACCAAGGCCACTTAGAAATGGAAGTGTTTAATAGTGCACAGTTCCAGAGGGGTAGAGTTCATGACGGCAGGGGTGAAGCCGTGCTTGTAGGAAGAGCTGAGCACACTGGGAATGGCAATTCTCTTGAAACCTCAAGCCAGGCCTCCAGTGACACACCTCCTAATTCTCCCCACACGTTTCCACCAACTGGGAACCAAGTGTTCACATATATGAGCTTGGGGGAGGGGGGTCACTTTCATCCAAGCCACACTGAGTCATTTGTCTAGCGTGTGAAGGGCCCTAGGTTTTTTTCCAGCACGAACACATGCACGTGTGTGCTTGCACACACACACACACACACACACACACACGGAAACAAGTCTCAATGTCCACTACTTGATGCTTTATTTCTGTTTGAGACAGGGTCTATGTAGCCCAGGCTGGCCTGGAACTCACAGAGATCTGCTTGCCTCTGCCTCTCAAATGCTGGGATCAAAGTTGTGTGCCACCACACCTGGCCCCTCTGTGGATATCTAATGTGGGGACCTTCTACCTAGATCTGGGCTGGGTCCCAAGCTGCTGCTCACCTGCTCTGGGACCCAGCAGATCATAGGGCCTCAGTTTTCTCTCTTGTCAAATGGGCCCATAGGGACAGGCTGTACTTCCGGGGAAGCTAGAGCGCTTCAGAAGGCTTATGGGGCATTCTCCAGTGAGGACCCTGCTGGGGACTTCTCAGGGTGTATCAGCTCCCTGTGGTGCTAAATGCACTGTAAACATTAAGCTTCCAGTAACTCTTGGCCTTGGGTCTACGTACAGGCCAGGGCCGGCACATGAAGGATCAGACATACATGCTGGGCACCCGGCTCACAGCAAAGGTGGGATAGTCATGTGGTGGGCATACAGCCCAGCATCCCCTCTTAGCTCCAAGTCCCACTCTGTCCCTGTCCCCAGACCCGTCACCCCTCGATGTCCATCTCCCTCCTAGGTACTAGTACCTAGCCATTTCCTGCACCAAAGCCTTCACGCCTGCTCTGAATACTCTCCCCAGGGCTCTTCACCTGGACAACCCTGTGTCTACCCAGAACAACTTCCCCGAGTGTCCATCTGACCGTCCCTCTGTCACATCCCTCCCTTCCCTTGCAGAGGTTACAGGATAAACCCAGAAGCCAGACAGCTCCAGCCACAGCTCTGCACTCATGTGCTGTGTGCCTAGGGCCGGTGCCCTGACCTCTCTGTGCTTCTCTTTCCTTATTTGTAAAATGGGGTCACAGCGGAACCCACTTTGTCCTGTCAACTTGCGTGACTTACAGAGTGCCGCCTGTGCTCAAAGGAGATTGCAGAAGAAAAAAAAACCAGTGCCTACCATCCTCCCCACATCCTGGGGGCTGTGTGGAGCTTTGCAAGTATTTGCAAGCGTTCGGTGGCCCTTAGCTCAGGATCACTGGAACAGCTGCATCAGGATGAAGGCGGCCCGAGGCAATATGTGCATGGTCTCCATTCATCATCCCCTCCATACTGTTTACTTCAGATCTGCCCTGGTCTACTTAGCACCCTTCACAGCCAGCCCTTGGCACAGTCAGGAAGACCCGGGCATGGGATCGCTCGAGCTACCTGTTGGGATCTGTCTTTATAAAAGGGCCATGCAGGGGCTGGAGAGAGGTTCACTCAATAAAATGCCAGAGTTTAACCCCTAGAAGTCACTAAAGAAAGCTGGTCATGGGGCTAGAGAGGTGGCCCAGCAATTAAGAGCGTGTATGTAAGACCCAAGTTTGATTCCCAATACCTACATCAGGTGGCTCACAACTACCCTGAACTCTAGCTCTGGGGGATCAGATGCCCTTGGCTTCCTTATGCTCCTGCACTCACATACAAGTACCCACTCACAGATATATATATATATATAAAGCTTGGCTTGGAGGAGCGTACTTGGTTTTTTGGTTGATTGGTTGGTTGGTTGGTTGGTTGGTTGGTTGGTTGGTTGGTTGATTGATTTATCAAGACAGGGTTTCTCTGTGTAGCCCTGACTGTCCTGGAACTCACTCTGTAGACCAGGCTGGCCTCGAACTCAGAGATCCACCCGCTTCTGCCTCCCAAGTGCTGGGATTAAAGACGTGCGCCACCACCGCCCGCCTGTGGAACATACTCGTAATCCTGGCGCTGGGGAGGCAGAAACAGGAGATTCTTGGAGATGCTGGCCAGACAGTCTTGCCTCTTTGGTGAACTTCGGGCCAGTGGGAGACGCTGTTGCACAGGAGCCGGACAGTACTCCTCGAGGGTAACACGCAAACTTGACCTCTGACTTCCACACGCATACATACTCATTAATAAATGAGTCATGTGCTGTGTAACTGTGCACAGCTTCCTCAGCTCCTCTGGGGTCTCAGTTTCCTCTCCAGTCAGTCGGGGAAGAGGGGTCCCCACTGGTATTGCCCTTTACAAGGGCCTGAGGGGTCTTATATGGAAGGAAGATGTGAGTGCCAAAGGTAGATTACAGCCCCTACAGTTATCATATGTAATATGAATGAGATATATCATTATCATAGATCAGGAGCTGGCCCTGCTCCTGACACTCCTTGGAAGGACAAGAGTCTGGATTCGGCTTCTGGGCCTCCGTTTCCCTGCCTGTGAGATGGGGCTGGCCGCATCTGTTTGTCTCCCGCTGGTGGGTCCAGTTACAGAGGGATGAGGGATGGTCAGCAGCTTAATAATAAATAGTCCAGGTGCCAGGCAAGCTTTGCAGGCTCCTGGGGCCACCGTGGCAGCTGACCAAGGCTGTGGGCAGAGCTGCCCAGGTTCCGTGAGGACGGTTGGATAAGTCAGCAACCGGGGTTGGGGTGGCGTCTGGACGCTCTATAAATTTGCCAAAATCATCTGAAGGATTGTAACGCTGTACGTATTACGCCTCGTTAAAGCTGTACAAGAGACACATTGTGTCAAATGGTGATAAACGGGAAAGGGGAGGGGGCCAGCGCTAACGGACTGCGTGTTTACATCTGTGCAGGAATCCCTGACTGCCCAGCCAGCCTGACTACTGTTCTGCAGTAATGGTCCATTTCTCGGACTGGGCTGGGAGGAAGGGGTGTCTGCCCTTGGGGGTGGGACTCCCCTTCTTCTGGCCCCACCCCCCTTCCCCAGTGGCCTTCTGGAAGGTTCACCCTGAGCCTCACAACACCCGCCTGCTGCAGCCTCCGTTGCCCTGGAGACAGCGGTCTGTCTCCGTGGCGACAGTGGAAGGAGGACCAGGCAGGAGAGCAGGAAGCTGACGGCCCAGGACAGGGTGTGTGGTCCCGGTTCTATAGGTATTAGGGGACAGGGGAGAGGAAACGCAGAAGTCTTATCTCTGGCCACCCTGCTTCAGACATCGAGGTGGGGAGGGGCTTATACACCTGCAGGGGTCAGAGCGGGTCAGGTGGGGTGATGAGGGCTGCCTCGGGGTTCGCTAGCTTGCAAGGTACCAGTCAAGGCTGCCTCTCCTGCAGAAATCTTGTCCTCTAGGTGGCTTTTGTCAGCCGAGGCAGCCTCCAAGTCCCCTAGGCTAACTGCCATCTCAGTGGCCCGTTATCCTTATCTGACATTTATCAGCCACTAGTCCCACACAATAAAGTGAAGCTCTTGAGTGTTTGGGGTTCACCCGCCTGGAGGTGGATGAGCTGGCTGCCTAAGGCTTCCACACACCCATACTCTGCTGACGTATGGATTTGGTCAGTTGGCTGCCTCTTGTGTGTGTCCACCTAAGGCCATCGCTGACGGTCACCCATCTCCCCAAGTCAAAGGCCACTGTAGTCAGCGCTGTGGAGAAGGGTCTGGGTTGGATACAGGGAGGGAGCTACCAGCATGCTGAGGCTTGAGCTCTCTCTTGGTGGGGGCAGGGCATCGGAGATTGCAGGTGCAATGCTGCCAACCCCCAATTATGTCCTGCTGTAGACAGGCAACAACTGCCACCCCAGCTCAGGGGTCAGGGGTGACCCCCCGCAGAGGACCTCAAACCCCCTGTTCTCCATTCACGTGCACACTCAGGAGGGAGACCCATTCTCCTTGAAGTGTTCCATGTACGGGCTGAGGAAGTTCCAGGGGACTTCCTGCAGGACAGAGAGGCAGCCGCGGGGCCCTGTGTCTGAGCTATGAAAACTCTGTGTGTGTGTGTGTGTGTGTGTGTGTGTGTGTGTGTGTGTGTGTTCTGACACTTGAAAACAACTAGAATGTTATAATAGGTTTTGAGAGGAGAAGTCAAAACAAGGTTTCATGAAGCTGGCCTCAAGCAGAACCCCAAATGGGGCCTGTACCAGGGCCATGACTCTCACTTCGCAGGATGCTTTGGGGATGTTGCCTTGTCCTTGAAGGTCCTGCTGGTCAGCCTTAGAAGTGGGTCTCTGGCATCCCCATACACACTAACAGGTTGCAGGGAGGTTTGGGGTGGGATGAATTTTGAAACAGAGAAACCCCAGCAAGGATACGTGTTATCCAGAGAGGAGACCTGGCAGGCACACTGCCAATGTATGCAAATTACACCATCCAACCTGGACCTCTTAGCCTGGGTAGCTTACCCCTGATTGAGAACCCAAGGAGTCCTGGGAGATGAAACCCAACTACATCCACTGGGCTCCCAAGCAAACAGCCATCAGCAGCGGGAACTAGTCCAAGAGATGAGCCTGGGTGGCATCCTCGGGACCTGGAGGGCCAGGGAAGGACATGAATGGGGTAATATTTTTTTTAAGTGTCCATCAAAACAGAAGTAGGTTACTGGGTCTGATGGCACACAACCTCAATGCCTGCCAGCATTGGGGAGGCAAAGAAAGGCGTGTCTCTGTGAGTTCAGGGCCATCCTGGTCTACATAACAAATTCCAGGGCTACATGATGAAACACTGTCTCCAAAGGGGGCGGACAAGCTGCTGGAGTGATGGCTCGGTGGTTAAGAGCACTTGTTCCTATTGCAGAGGACCTGGGTTCAATTCCCAGTACCCACGTGGGGGTTTGCAACCACCCATAGCTCCAGTCCTGGGGATCTGATGCCATCTTACCTCTGTGGGCAACAAGCAGGCGTGTGGCTACATGTATACAGGCAGGCGAAACACCCTCACACAAAATAAAATATACAATTCAAATTTAGAATAAATTCTCTAAAAAAAAAAAAAAAAAAAAAAAAAAAAAGAGTTGTATTGCCCTAGTTGGGCTCCCAGCACCCACATTGGGCAGCTCACAACTGCCTGGTAACTCCTGCTTCAAGGGGATCTAGTGGTTCTGGTATCCGAGGTCACATGCGTACATGTGCTGACACACAGGCACACAGTTCAACTTTTTTGTTGTCTTTTTTTTGGTCAGGGTCTCTCTGTGTCACCCTGGCTGTCTTGGAACTCTGTGTAAACCAGGCTAGTCTCAGACTTTCAGAGATTTGTCTGCCTCTGCCTTCCAAGGACTAGAATTAAAGGTGTGTACCGCCACAACTGGATCATTAAACATAAAAAAAAAAAAAAAAAGGTAAGGAGAGTGCTTGCCAAGAACACACAAAGCCCTGGGCTCAATCCTTAGCACCACACAAAAAAGGCATGGTAGTACCTGCCTGTAATCCTAGCCCTTGGGCAGTGGAAGCAGGAGGATCAGAAGTTCAAGGTCATCTTTGGCTGCAAGATGAGTCTGAAGCCAGACTGAACTACATGAGACCCTGTCTCAAAAGAGAGGTGTAGCTGAGTGTGGTGGCAGGTGCATTTAACCCCAGCGCTTGGAAGGCAGAAGCAGGCCGATCTCTGGGATTTTGAGACCAACCTGATCTACATAGCCAGCCAAGACTATACAAGTAAGACCCTGTTTCAAAATTTGTGTGTGTGTGTGTGTGTGTGTGTGTGTGTGTGTGTGTGTGTGTTGATGAGATGGAAGGAAACTAGTCTGCAGGTTTGGACACCTTGTTTGGGCCCTTCTTGAAAAGGAGGGTGGTTTTGACCCAGAGCATCCTGCCCTCTAGGACCTCTGAGTCAGCTGGAGCCAGCCAGGTGCTTGCCTCAGGCAGGGTCATTGTCACAATTGGCATATGGACTGCAGCACCATCTAGTGGTTGCTGGCGGACATTGGTCCTGCACATGCTCACCCCCATCTCGGGCATTACGTTTATTCACTGCTTATAACTCGATTTAAGGACAGGAATGGGACGGGGCGGGGGGGGGGGGGGCTAAGAGGGGGCCAGGGCCCAAGAGGCGCCCCCCCCCCCCCCCCGCAACAGTCATGAGCTTGGCCAGCTCCTCCTCAGGTGGGCGCTAACCTAACCTAACAACCTTTCACTCCGTTCTGTGTCCCCAGGAGTGGCTGAGCAGGTTTGGCTACCTGCCTCCTGCAGACCCAGCAACAGGACAGCTGCAGACCCAGGAGGAACTGTCTAAGGCTATTACTGCCATGCAGCAGTTTGGCGGCCTGGAGACCACCGGCATCCTCGGTCAGTTTTCCGGGGGGGGGGGGGGGGGGGGCGGGTACCAGGAGGCTCCTTGGTTCTATCAGGGCTGTGCTAGCCTGGCCATACCCATCCTGGTTACTCAGGGCCCCGCAATTAGCCACTGAGGACTCAGACTGGCCAGAGCCATGAACTTGAATGTTGCCTTAACCTGATGGGGGATAGGCGGGGCTTGAGCACACCTGGCCTGGAGGCCATTGGCCCTGAGGCGGGGTGGCCTGGGGTCTTCTCTGGGGAGGTGGAGACAGGTCTACCTGCTGCTCTGTGTCTACCTTGCAGATGAGGCTACTCTGGCCCTGATGAAGACTCCTCGCTGCTCCCTTCCGGACCTGCCCCCTGGAGCCCAAGCAAGAAGGAAGCGACAGACTCCGCCACCAACCAAATGGAGCAAGAGGAACCTTTCTTGGAGGTGCGGTGCGTGGCCAGGGTGGGGGCTCCCTAGGATAGCGTCTCTCTGCCCTTCTGCCATCCCTGGGGCCAGACCAGCTCAGAGGGGATCCCACCAGGGCGTAGACTGTGGACAGAGGGTAGAGCAAGCACTGAGATTCGGCCCGCCCATGCCATCCGCAAAGCTGGCATTTGCGTATTACCCCTGGGCTCATCTGCATTCAGCTCCTGGGGATTAGAAGAAGGGCAGACAATAAGGGGGACACTTCTGCCAAGGAGGGGCAACACGTCACCCCAGAGGGAGGTCCAGAAAGGCCTCAGGGACATCTGGCCTCCACTCTGACCCTGACCCTAGGGTCCGGACATTCCCACGGGACTCACCCCTGGGCCGGGATACTGTGCGTGCACTCATGTACTACGCCCTCAAAGTCTGGAGTGACATCACACCCTTGAACTTCCACGAGGTAGCAGGCAACACCGCTGACATCCAGATCGACTTCTCCAAGGCCGACCACAATGACGGCTACCCCTTCGATGGCCCCGGTGGCACAGTGGCCCATGCATTCTTCCCCGGTGACCACCACACGGCAGGGGACACCCACTTTGATGATGACGAGGCATGGACCTTCCGTTCCTCAGGTGTGTCAGGGGACCTGGGCCTGGGCAGCCCCTACAGACCCCACAATAACACCCTGAACCTATAAAAGACAGGTACAGCTGTGGCCCCCAGAACAAGTCCGAGCATAGGCTTAAACAGTTCAGTCCTTCTACACTCCTGAGGTAGCCACTGACTGAGACCTGTTGGGCCATTCTTGTGATACTGATCCACCAAGTGTCTGCAGTCAGCTCGGCAAACCAGCTAGTCCCTTGCCCAGCGCCCAGGAACCCAGACCTCTCCTGTAGGGTCTGGCGGTTGACAGCTACTGTGGTTGAACCTGGCAAATCCTGCCAATCCTGGGATGTCTCCACTCTGGTCTGGCACTAAAAGGGCTGACTTCCATCCCATGAAAGTGTAAGAGACCCCTGGGAAACCTCTTCTAGCCACACAGGGCCACCATCGGAGCCTAGCATGGTCTCAGCAGACCTGCAGCACTCCTGTGGCTAGTTGGGGCCCCTAGGATGCAGCCAGGATGCAGGCACCCTCTGAGCACCGGCTTTCTATTCCAGCCCCATCATTAGCAAGGGGGTCCTGTCCTGCCCTGCTCATGAAGCCTCTGTGTCTTTAGATGCCCACGGGATGGACCTCTTTGCAGTGGCTGTCCATGAGTTCGGTCATGCCATTGGTCTGAGCCATGTTGCTGCCCCAAGTTCCATCATGCAGCCGTACTACCAGGGCCCCGTGGGTGACCCGCTACGCTATGGGCTTCCTTACGAGGACAGGGTGCGTGTCTGGCAGTTATACGGTGAGTGTCCCCAAAGCCCAGTAGGGACCACACGGAGGGTGGGGCTAGGAACAGATGCCCCAGGTAGTTGTAAGCTCTGCTCATGCCTGCGCCCTCTTAGTCTAGAGCCCCGTGGGCACATGATGTCTGCTGGGAACGGAACAGTGGAGAGAGAGGAGAGGAGCCCAGGGCGTGGGGCACAGGCCTCGGTCTTCTAGGCTGATCCTCCTGGTACTTAGAGCCCTGGCGATTTCACATCTGTCCCTCAAAGGTTTGAAGAGTCTTGGCTGCAGTAAAGGTGGACCCAGGCCTACAAAGCACTGGGGGAGCATGTGCTAAATTAGCCATCTAATCACATGACTCTATGGGAGAAACAGTAGTCCTGGAGTGGGCCCAGGTCAGGCAGCTTGTCCTGGATAGCTCATAAGAATAAAAGAATAACCGGGCGGTGGTGGCGCATGCCTTTAATCCCAGCACTCGAGAGGCAGAGGCAGGCAGATCTCCATGAGTTCCAGGAAAGGTGCAAAGTTACACAGAGAAACCATGTCGGGGGAGAGGGGGGAATGAAAGAATAACCCTACAGGATCAAGAAGAAGCACTTTGCCCAGGATAGCCCGTAAGAGTATGAAGATATCCCTGTAGACCAAAAGTCAGACACTTTGCCCAGAATAGCCCACAGGACCAAGAGGCAGGTAGCTTGCCAGGGTGGATCCATGAGCATGAGAGGCAGGCTGCCTGCCTAGCGTAGCCCCACAGGAGTATAAACAGCCAAACCAGGAACAGAATCTGGTCCAGGACCACTCCCAGGACATATCCGGAAATAGAGGTGTCTGTGCCCCGTGTCCATCCAGGAGAGGATGCCTTGGGGGAGGTGATGTTCGGTATACAGAAACATTCTCCTCCCCCAGTAGAGCGAGCCTGCTCCCAGCCTCCAGCTTCACTCTGTACTCTCCCAACCTGTTGCTCCATGCCCCACCTCCCCACCTCATCTGTGTGGAGTTTGTTGTGGTGGTGGTTTTATTTTTTCAGAATTTCCTTTTGTGTGTGTGCCTGGATATATACATACATGCATACATACACATATATATATGCACCACATGCACATGGGTGCCCACAGAGGTCAGAAGCAGGCAAATAGATCCTCTGGAAATAGTTACAGGCAGTTTGTGAGCCACTGTGTGGATGCTGGGAACCAAACCCCGGTCCTTTGCAAGAGTAGCAAGTGCCCTTAACCACTGAGCTACCTCTCCAGCCCCGTGTGTTACTCCTTTTCATGTATGAGAACTTCTTGCCTGCATATATGTATGTGCACCACATGAGTGCCTGCTGCCCATGGATGACAGAAGAGGGCATTGGATCCCCTGGAACTAGAGTTAATGAACAGTCGTGAGATGCTGTGTGTGAGTGCTGGGACCCGAACCCAGGTCCTCTGCAAGAGCAGCTAGTGCTCCTAATGACTGAGCCATCTGAGCGCTATTTCTAATGCAGTAAAATCCCCCATCTCCAAGGGTGCACACGTGTTTGTCACAGCCACAGAGTTGTACAGGCACCACCGGATTGAGGTTCACAACTCTCACTACCCTGAACTAACCCCCAAGGGGCTGTCTCTGAGGATTGCCCGAGGTGAGACGCTTTGGAGGAAGGGGAGCCGTACAGAGTGAGGCCTTCTGGGGCTAGTGGGTCTTTCCCCAAGTACGGTGTCTTCAAGCTTTCTCCCTCACAGGAGTCAGGCCCAGTTCCTTTCCATGGCTGAATGAGCCCAGCATTGAGCACTGGGTCACTTCCCTGTCAGCCTCTTGTGACCAGCGCTGTGGACATTGGTGCAGAATTCTTGTGGATCGCCTGGCTTCCGTCTTTCAGGGGTGTCCACCCGGGAGCGTGGTTGTGAGGGGGATGCTGACGCACTTGACATGCCCTTGGGGCATAGCATAGTTCACAGGCAAGCTGCAGTGGTCTGCCCCGCCTGGACACCCCTCAACTGAATGAGCGAAGCCGGGGTCCTCCAGCCTCACAGCCCACACTCCGTGCCCGGGGCCCCAGGATAGGCTGGTATGACTGAGGTCCCGGGTTGAACACAGTCTCTCGGTCTCCACAGGTGTGCGGGAGTCCGTGTCCCCTACTGCACAGCTGGATACTCCAGAGCCCGAGGAACCACCCCTCTTGCCGGAGCCCCCCAACAATCGATCTAGCACCCCGTAAGTCATGTCCCTTGTCACTAAACCTCGGCCAGCCTGTCCTAGTCCAATGCTGTCTCTTCCAAGCACGTAGTACTCAGTATAGCCCAGGATCCTGAGGAAGGTGTTGCTGTATGTGCTGGCTGGGCCTGGGGGATACTTTTTTTCTCTTAAACATCCCAGTAAGAAACAGAAAGAGGAAAGGACCCGTTACCCCACGGAGGTACAATGAATCTCAAATATTTCCTCTCCTATAGCCTGGTTTGCAAAGCCCAGGACCTTGGGGACTAAGAGATCTTGCAAACGGGTGGCTTGTTTGGGGTATGGAGGACTCGGCATCTTATTTTTGTGTCAGTCTCTCTGCAGAGCTGACTGAGAGCTGAGTTTATCCAGACAGTTCCCAGGGCTTGGGCTCTCAGTACCACAGCGGGGTTCCTTAATAGAGGGACTGTGGTGAGTTACCACAGTGCACGACCTTTGGTTACTCAGCCCGTCCCTTCTCTTGCCTGACCCCCTTGCTGTGCCCACGTACATCTGGGCTTCTGGGTTTTGTCTCTGTGGTGGATGGTTCTATTCCTGGCTTAGCTGTGTACTACAAACTTCTAAGGCAATCAAAATACTGCGTGGCTCGTTCTGGGTTTTTGGTTGTTTTGGGGGTGGGGACAAGGTCTTTGTCTGTAGCCCAGGCTGGCTGGCCTTGAACTGTAATTTTTCTGACTCAGCCTCCAAGTGCTAGGATTATAGGTGTGATATGCTCAATTCGCCATTATTTCCTGTCTGGTGTGTGTGTGTTTCTCGTGTTGGAGATTGAACCCAGGGCCTTGTGCCTGCAAGGCAAGTGTACTGAGCTATATCCCAAACCCTATATTGTTTTATTGATATTTGGTTTTTGAGATAGTGTCTCAAGATGGCTTCAAACCCTCTGTGTAGCTAAGGATGAGGACAACCTTGAACCTCTCCTTCTGTTTTCCAAGTTCGGGGATTACAGGCATGTACCGCTAGCCCAGGTTTATGCAGTGCTGGGAATCGAATCTTGGACCTGCAGCATGCTAGGCAAATACTCTACCACCTGAGCTACATCCCCAGCCTGTGTTGGCTGTGTGTGTGTGTGCATACATATGCATGCATGTGCACAAGCTTGCACACACACACACACATATATGTATATTTGGTGTGGGCACTGTGTGTGGAAGTCAGAGGACAGCTTGTGGGAACGGGCTCTCTCCTTCTACCATAATGATTCAGAGATTAAACTCTGGTAATCAGCCTTGACAGCAAGTACTTTTAATGAACTGAGCCACCTCACTGACCCCCTGTTGATTTTTTTTTTCTTTTTTTTTTGTTAAAGATTTATTTATTATGTATACAAGTGTTCTGTTTGCATGTATCCCTGCAGGCCAGAAGAGGGAGCCAGATCTCATTACAGATGGTTGTGAGCCACCATGCGAGTGCTGGGAATTGAACTCAGGACCTCTGGAAGAGCAGCCAGTCCTCTTAACCTCTGAGCCATCTCTCCAGCCCCACATGTTGATTCTTTTTCAGATATGGTCTTTCAGTGTAACCCTGGCTGGCCTGGAACTTGCTATATAGCGTAGGCCAGCCTCAAGCTCATGAACATCCTACCTCTGCCTCCTGAGTGCTGGCATTCAGGCATGGGCTGAAACAAAGCCACACACATGGCTTTGTTTTGTTGGTTTTTTTCCATTTTTTTTTAAAGAGATAATCGAACCCGGGACATTCTATAACTGAGCTAGATCCCTGCAAGAATCATTTTTCTCCTACCAACCCCTCCCACCCAGTTCTCCAGGTCACGTGTGTGTGACCCCCTGCCAGAGGCTTCCGCATTGTGACAAAGGGCGAGTGTCCTTGTGCATGTGCCCACTGGTGTGTGTGTGGCCCCGGCAGGTGGTTTGCTGGGAAACCCATTGCAGCAGACCCCGAAGACTGGCTGCCTTTCAGCAAACGTACCACACTGTCCTCGGGTCTCCATCGGCTGTCAGTGACCACTGGCTCTTCCACACAGCTCTGCTCTCAATCCCCTTTGTGTAGGGTAGTGCTCTGGGGTCCTGTGCTTGCACGGTTAGCACTGGGATAGACAGGACCCACATTCAGTCTCTAGAGTGTGACGCTGGCGGACACTCATACCCCAACTCCTACCCGTGGGGCTGTGCATGCGGAGACCCTTATCTCCCTGGGAAGCCAAGAAGCTATTCTTTTCCATCTATTTTCAAGACTTTTAAAAATGATGTGTCTGTGTGTGGATATGTGCATGGTCCTGGAGTGCCTACAGAGGCCAGAGTCATTGGATCCCCCTGGAGCTGGAGTTACGGGCAGTTCTGAGCTACTTGATGTGAGTGTTAGGAACTGACCTGGGTCTTAACCACTGAGCTGTTTCTCCAGCTCGTTTCTAATTAGAGACAAGGTCTTACTGTAGAGCTGCATCAGCCAATTGGAGAGTCTCCTCTCCCCCAGCAGTCTTATATAACTTTAGGAAGGGGCCTGGGAATCTTTTAAGTTTCAGGACCTTCCTGAGATTTAGGAGTTGTGTTTCCCTCCTAAATCATTAGGACTATCCCTCCTGGGAATGTTTCTCATTCCTAGGCAGTTGAAACCCAACACCTAAGTTGACCACAAAATGGTGATCCTCTTGCCTCCGCCTCCTGAGTACAGGATTGTAGGCCGTGGTGTGGCCACAAACCTGACTCAAGCTCACATTTTTTTTTTTGTTTTTGTCATCATTATTGGTTTAGTTTTGGGGTGCTATAGTTGTCTGGTGTTTTAGGTTTGGGGGAGTTGGCTTTGGTGTTTTGAGCCAGTCTTAGAGCCTAGGCTAGCCTCAGACTCACGATGTAGCGTAGAGCCTTATTGGGCCCCCATTCTAACTAACTTTTCGTGCCTGGTGAGCTCTGCCTACCATGTGGACACAGGGTTGTTGTGGGTCCTTCCAGGAGGCCCACCCCCATGATCCTGGCAGGAGTAGCTCGCCCAGCTGCTTGGGTCTGGTGCTCTCCCTCTCAGCCCGTCTGGCATCCTGCCTTGCAGGTCCCAGAAGGACGTGCCTCACAGGTGCACTGCGCACTTCGATGCTGTGGCCCAGATCCGAGGCGAAGCGTTCTTCTTCAAAGGTAACTAACCCTGGGGCCCTGTGGAATGGAAGGACAGATCCCCATAGCTACACCAGGCTCCAGCAGCCACCTTCCCTTTCATCATCACCCAGGCAAATACTTCTGGCGACTGACCCGGGACCGGCACTTGGTGTCCCTGCAGCCCGCTCAAATGCATCGCTTCTGGCGGGGCCTGCCGCTGCACCTGGACAGCGTGGACGCCGTGTATGAGCGTACCAGCGACCACAAGATTGTCTTCTTCAAAGGTGAGTGAACTTCTCCCCGTGGGCCACGACTTGCCCTGGCCTCCCTCTGTGATGTTTGACCTGCCTCAACCTCCCCTGTACCCTGCCGACCTTGGCTGTAACCTGGCACCTCCAGCCTGGTTGGACGGTTTGCTCCACCAGTCTGAAAGAGCACCTGTACTCTTTGGATGTATATTGAGGCCCACTGCCGGCTCATCCTGTAGGGGGCGCTGCAGATACACACAGTAAGCAAAAAAGAAAATCTGCCCCGGGGCGGTAGAGAGCTGAGGTTGGGGGTGTGGTGGGGGTGTGAAAAGCTCCTACACAGAGGAGGGAGTTTATTCAAAGCAGCATTCAAGGTGATGGGAGAGAACAGACCATGGCACGCAAAGTCTATCTAGGGACCTGCCATTGAGCAGAAACCCCAGGAACAGGGTCCAGGCCAGGTTTGTAGCCCATGTGAAGACCCCCAAGGCAGAAACAGCCCCTCTGAGTGCAGAGAACTAAGAGAGTGGCTGCTGGGGCCTCAGAGAGGCTGTGAAGTGCAAGAGAATATGAAGCCATAGCCCTGTCTAGGCCACCCTACCGTGTCCCTAACTCTGAAGAAAGGCTCCTAGCCCTCACTGCTGGCCTTAGATGGGGTGTGTCTCCTACGTCCACATCTATCTCATAGGAAGAGAAATGAGACCCAGGCCAGGAAGGTAGCACATTCCTATCATCTCAGCACTCAGGAAGCTGAGGCAGGAGGATTGCTGCAAATTCCCAGCCAGCCTGGGTTACATACTGAGACTGTCTCCCAAAAAATCAGGTGGCTGGTGGACCATGGATATCATTTCACTGGTTAAATGCTTGTTTAATGTGTGTGTGCCCCAGCATTGCATGTACCGGGTGTATTAATCCCAACACTTGGGGAGTTAGAGGCAGGAGGATTGTAAATTCAAGGTCATCCTTAGCCATGTAGCAAGTTGGAGGCCAGCCTAAGTTATGAAGGAGGAAGCTAGAGAGGAGATGTGAGCATGTATGAAGTGTGAGCCTCCTGGGCCCACGCACAGGGAGGAATGAAATTCTTCCTATCTTAACTATTGGGACAGAAACCTGGGATTAGGGTGAGCACATGGCCCACCCTCTGCTCAGAAAGTGCCACCATCCTTAATTAGGTCACCGGCCCAGCTCAGGTCCCTATGAGGACACTGAGCCTCTGGCCTCCTGTATTAGTCACGTGACTCAATGCTGTGGCATTCCGTCCATCACGTCAGAGAAGGAATGGCGGCTGGAGGATGAGGCAGCTGGTCACGTGGTACCCCTTAGTCAGGGAAGATGGATGCTGGCGCTCGACTCCCTTTCTCCTATTTGGTGTGAGATCCCAGCCCCTGAGACTGTGCTGTCCACATTCCAGGTGGGTCTTCCGACCTCAATTCAATCTAAAATATCCCTCACCAGCCTGTCCGGAGGCTTGGATGCTATGTGCTGTCCAGTTGACAATGTTAATCATTGTGCCTTTTCTTTTTCCCTGAACAGTGTCTCGCTGTGTAGCTCTGGCTGGCCTAGAACTCACTATATCCCCAAGGTGGTCAGGTTTTTTTCCTCTGGGACTTTCTCAGTTGCTTCTAAGCACTGGCCCCTGAGCCAATGAGGCCACAGTGACAGTACCTTCATGTAGTCCATAGACACCCTCTCCTGCATCACCAGGGTCCCAGCCAGGATCTCCCTTGCATGGTGGTGTCTTTGGTCTCCAACCTAGAACATTCCCTCGGGCCTTCTCAGTATCTACCACCCCAGGTTTCACCCCTCATGTGTCCCGTTTCCCATGAATCAGGTGTCCGACCCATCCCGTTTGGTGGTCTGGACATATCTCCCCACCCCACCCCGTAGTTACCAGGAAGCCCTGGAAACGGCCCAGAGCCACCTGAGCATCTTGCCCTGGGTTCACCCCATACACGAGTACCCCTGGATGGAGCCTCTCTGGTCCCAACCAGCACATTTATCTTTGTTCCCGTGGAGCCCAACGGTTCTTCCATGTCTTGGTTCATAAAGTCTCACAGAGAGACCTGAATCTCACTTGCAATTAAGCCTGAGACTGAATGCCCTCTGCTATTCCCTGCCATAAGATGGCCATACCTGGCTTGGGGATGTGGCTCAGTTGTTAAGGCACCTGCTTAGTATGTATGAAAGCCTGGGTTCAATCCCTAGGACTCCCTAAACAAGACATGGTGGTACATGCCTTTAATCCTAGCATTCAGGTAACGGAGGCAGGAGGACCAGAAGTGAAAGGTCATCCCTTGGGCAACATAGTGAGTTTGGGATCAGCCCAGGCCATAGGCCTCAAAAAGGGGGAGGGGATGCTCCGACCCCTCACACATAATAGTCACGGAGCAGGGTTCCATGTCTCTGAGTGACTGCCAGAATAGAATCCGAGTCTCAGACTCACACCAAGCATATAGTAGGTGCTCGGTAAATTCAGACAGGGCTCCTCCTCGACTTGTTGACATGGGGTAACTACGTTGTACTGCCACTTGGGTGAAGCTGGGGGGACCCTGGGAAAAGTCGAGACCGGAGCCTTTGCCACAGCCCATGGCTCTTTCTCTCGCCACCAGGAGACAGATACTGGGTGTTTAAGGACAACAACGTAGAGGAAGGGTACCCGCGACCCGTCTCCGACTTCAGCCTGCCGCCTGGTGGCATCGACGCTGTCTTCTCCTGGGCCCACAATGACAGGACTTATTTCTTTAAGGACCAGCTGTACTGGCGCTATGACGACCACACACGGCGCATGGACCCGGGCTACCCTGCCCAGGGCCCCCTGTGGAGGGGTGTCCCCAGCGTGCTGGATGACGCCATGCGCTGGTCTGATGGTGAGCGCCAGGCAGGGAACAGTGCTGGCCGGCATGTTTCCTGGACTGTAGATGAGGGTTTGTGATGGGGCGCGGGGGGCGGGGTTTCCTGCACTACCGTATACCCCACACTTAGCCTGTCTGTGAGCTCTGAGTGGTCAGAGACCTCCCCTCTCTCCTCAGCCCCCTTGCTGGCTCTCCTCCCTTCTGCCACCCACCCTGCCCTCCTGCTTTTCACTCTCCAAACACAACTTCCAGCCCTTGTACATTTTCCTCAGAGTACCTATACCCCACTTGTAGCCTCCCCCTCACCCCAATACCAAAAGAGATGCACAGAGAACCGATGCTGGGTCAACTCCAGCAAGGAAGAGTGGGGGTTGACGGTCCATTCCTGTGTCCCAGAGCCTCCTTCAGCTGCCCAAGTCAGGGTCATGCTTCTGACAGGCATGGCCCAGACCTATCTAAGATGTCCCACCCACCCGCCTTCCCCGCTTCCAACTCTGTACTCAATCACACTGTTCTATGCAGAGCCCCCCCATGGTTGAGACACCAGCTCAGCCACCTTCCTCTCCCTCTACAGGTGCATCCTATTTCTTCCGAGGCCAGGAGTACTGGAAGGTGCTGGATGGCGAGCTGGAGGCAGCACCTGGGTACCCACAGTCTACAGCCCGGGACTGGCTGGTATGTGGTGAGCCGCTGGCGGATGCAGAGGATGTAGGGCCCGGACCCCAGGGCCGCAGCGGGGCACAGGACAGCCTGGCAGTATGCTCCTGCACTTCAGAGGCACCCAAGTCTACCCTGTCATCTCGACTGCTGTTGCCGCCGCTGCTGTGGGGCCTGTGGACCTCAGTCTCCGCCAGGGCATCCTGAGGGCAGTGCTGGCCTTTGCTGATCAAGGAGCCGAGGAGGGCAGGGACACACTGGCCAGTAGTCAGCAGGACTTGTGTTCTTCCTTCCGTTCACCAAACCCAGGGTGTGCTGTGGCCCTCTGCTGGAGTGGCTTCCTACTGGGACGGGATTGTCCCGCCAATGGCATCCACGCACCCTTCCCACCCGGAGCAGCCATAGGCTGTGCTCTGTCCCCTTCTGTGCACCACGCTGCTTCATCGCACCTTACTGGGCTGCTCAAGCCTGGCCGTCACGACCCGGGGGGATGCCTTGTCTGCACCTGAGCAGCTCTTATGATGTCTGCACGTGGGCCGGTGGGGCCAGCGGGAGGGTCCTCAGAGTGCCCCTGTTTCACAAGTGAGAGAGTTGATGGCCCAATGGGGAACATGGCGGGGGAGGGGTGCCTACCCAGCAGTCCAATGCCACGGCCATTTGCAGCGGCTAGCGCCGTATCTGCTGGTACAGAGGACCAGTCACGCTCAGGATCTACCCCACAGGTATCCAGATGCCGGCCAGGGGCCTTGCTGCAACAGTTGGGAGCACTCGCCTCTCTTCAACTCAGACGAGCTATTCGGAAGTGGAGGCTATGTCCTGTTATCTCTCTGTGGCCAGGAGAGAATTGTGGGTCTCCCCGGGGTGCTGTTGCTTGGGGGTGTACCTATAGAGACATCTCTCATCTGTTAGTACCCTTGCTTCAGCAAGATGCCCCATACGGGTCTAGGCTGACACCTTGCAGCTTAGACTCATAGCTCTCCCCTCCCCAGCTGTGGAGGGGCTTCTAACAAACACCTGGAATAAAAGTGGGGTTTCAGTTAAGGGGTGGTTGAATTATCCCAGGCCCTGAGTAGGGAAATGGTAATATTTGGCATGTGGAACACAGGGTGACGGTGAAGGGGCAGCTGCAGGAATGCTAAGCATGGCCAGGTTAATAGTAGCATCCTTCGGGGCCATGATGATGTCACCTCCTGGCCCACCCTGGACTTGGAGGAGCTATGGAAGAATTGCTGCTCTGAGTGACAGACCTTCATGGTCCAGAAAGAGCCTTTGAGCTAGGACCAAGGAGTGATCAGCTACTGGGAGCTGAAGGTTCTGGGACGGGATGGGCCTGAGGGATAGAAAATACCCTAGGGCAGAGCTACCCATGGAGGCTTAGATGTATAGTAGGCAGTTTCTATCATTGGACATAGGATCATACACCCCTCCCCGACTGGTCCCATCTCAGGTAAGAAAGGCTTCTGCACACCCCAGGTCACACTTCACATACATGGCACTGGTGCCGCTCCCTCCCGGCCCAGGTTCGAGCATTGTCAGGATGAGCGAGCAGCCCAGGCCAGCACCCAGCCAGGCGCCCCGTCCCACACCACCCACCCGTCAAGCTACACAGGACAGAGTAGGGGTCTGAGGTGTCATGGGGGCCACCCCCACTCTGCCCTACATCAAAGCACGTTCCTATGATGTCCCATGTTGTCCACCAGCCTGCAGGACACAGCTGTCCAGTCCAGTAGCAAGGAGAGCCCTGAGAGTCTTCGTCACAGCACCCAAAAGCCCGGCCTGCAGGCTGGAGCTGTCTAGATGCTGGTGTCTCATTTTAAAAACCCAAACTCTTAATAAAATTTTTCTACACTGGACAGGTGACAGCTCGGTGGTGGAGCACTTGGCTAGCGTGCACAAGGCTTTGGGCTTGATCTCCAATACAAAAAAGGAGCTTGTATCGGCTCCTGTGTGGTGTGCTACAGCTGGACCCCTGTGTTTTACGATTTGATGCACACCCCTATACAGAGGCTGGGGGGAGAAAATAAGAGCATCTACTCCACCCCCAGGTTGTTGGATGTGATGCCGCCTCGAGGCTCCCACTGTTCTTATAGAACGTGAAGACTCCTGAGGGCCATCAAATTTTGAGACTCTCTCGCTGTTTGCATGGGTCCCAGTCACACCCTCTCTGGGCAAGGAGCCAACCCAGTGCCATGTTTCCCACTCAGTTGATGCCCAGCCAGGCACTGCTACCCGGTACCTGACCCTGTATGTCCCGGTCAACCTGCCTGAGCTTCCTAAGGCCACATCCAGCTCTTGTCCCGCAGCAACATTCGGCACGATGATACCACATGTCATCCTCTTCTAGACAAATCGCTGTTAAAACAAAACCACACATTTCACTTGTAATTCTGATTGGTGTGGTCTGTGAGTCCCGGGCTGAACTGACCCTCTGCACTCAAGTGGATGGCCAGCCTGTGACCACGTGACCCTGGAAGGTCTGAGGACTCTTACCACCCAGTGAGGGCCCAGTACCCAACAAGGGTAGTCATGGGCTTTGAGCCTTCTTTGGTCTTATGAGCAAACATTAGCTCTGTGCATGGGAAGAAGGTCAAGGCACCCCCATGTGACTTCAAGGGCCAGTTCACAGCCAATCCAACTCCCATTTTACAGTTAGACAAGGTGTAAGCAACTTTATCTGCCCTGGCTGTTCCCTGTTGCTCCTGCTTGGGAGCCCAGGCAGGACCACCTCAGTGATGTGTCCACCCATGGCCGAGAGGAGGCACTATGAGCCCTTCAATACACCACCCTGGGCTGGCAAGATGGTTCAGTGTGTAAAGGTGTCTGCCACCAAGGCTGAGGACTTGAGTTCAGAACCCACATGGTGGAAGGAGGGAACAAACTCCCCCCTCCATGCTGACCTGGGACCTTCATATGTGCCCCATGGTGCACATGGCCTGCACCCACACATAATGACATGTAATTTTTTTTGTCAAAATGTACCATATTGCCGGGCACAGTGGTGCATGCTCAGCACTTAGAAACAGAGGCAGGTGGGTTCTGGGCCAGCAATGTCTACATAGTTCCAGGCCTGCTGGGTCTACATAGTAAGATCCTGTCTTTTTTTTTTTTTTTTAACAATACCACCCTGGGGCCATGTTTCACTAAACACCCCCCAGCATTACCACCTTGGGTTAGTATACCAACCTGAATTTGGAAACTTGAATTAAATTAAATTTCCTTAAAATACCGGAAGGTCCGGGCGGTGGTGGCGCACGCCTTTAATCGCAGCACTCGGGAGGCAGAGGCAGGTGGATCTCTGAGTTCGAGGCCAGCCTGGTCTACAAAGTGAGTTCCAGGAAAGACACAAAACTACACAAAGAAACCCTTTCTCGAAAAACCAAAAAAAAAAAAAAAAAATACCAGAAGGTGGGCCATGGTGCCAAGCAAATGAATCAGGGATAAGACCAGAGCCATACTGCCTGGGTCACCCTCCAAAACAGCCACAGTTACAGCTTACACACTTAGACACTGTCAAGCCACACTCACTAGAATCCTGGAATAACCCTGGAGAGAGTAAAGGCATCTACTTCCTATTCCAGATGAGAGAACTGGGAGCCAAGGGGTAGGAAGTTTGTAAGCCTTTGGTGTACGGTGGATAACAGCCAGAAGCCTGACCTGCAGCCAGGGCCACACTGACACTCTCTCCCTGCTGCCCAGGCCCCAGGCAGGTGAGATCATGAGAAAAAACACCATGCTGGGCTCCCAAGGCCACGTTTGTACCAAATTACAGGCTTTCTGAGGAACTGGCAGGGAAGTGCTCGCCCTCGGGCCTGGGTGAAATGGTTCCAAGATCATGAGAGTTGACTAAGTTCATCAGACTCATGTGCTTCTTTCCAAGGCTGGTGAGGGCTGTCTGGAGCGGTCGTGACTGGAGCTCAGGTGTTTGCCCAGTAGCCAAGAACAGCTGATTGCCATGAGGGCAGTGTGGTGACTACTCATTAGGGACCTCTGCTAAGCACCAGGACAGGGCTTGTTAGTGTCTGTTGTGAGAATTTGCTAAGTTACAACTGCCCACACTCCTTTTAAGGTCCCAACAACAAACCAAAGTTTGTTTCCTTCAAAGATCCCCCTTGGGAACCAATAAGTCTATTAGGCTTATTTATAGAACACGGGTGAGGGGTTGTGGGTAGGAGTATGAGTGACCCCAAAACAGCTATTCTGGAAGGTCCATGCCCAATATGGATTTAACCCCCGGCTCCTGGTCTTCGCTAGCCTATGTACTCTAGCCCTTCCCTGAGACACAGAAGCTACATGAAATTAGGGCAGAACTGTATACAACTAGATAGGGAAGAATGGCTGGATACTCCAGCAAGGCTCCAATGACCCTCCCCACCCACTCTGTTTAGAAGGGCATATGAACAGTCCACACAGCCAGCTGTGATGGTCTTTTGCAAGCAGACCCAGCTAGTCTTAAGACGGAGGTTCTGTTCAGAGGAGAGCACTGTACAGTGCCTGCTCTGACAGTTTGTTGGATTGAGGGTATAGGGTTCATGTCTCTCTTCTCTCCTCTCTCTCTCTCTCTCTGAAAAAAAGTAAAAAAAAAAAAATGCTCCTAGACTGGGCAAGGAGATTGCTGTGTAACAACAGAGCCTAGAGAGAACACATTTCCCTCTGTCCAACACTGACCAAGAAGACTTGAAACAACTTTTGCTAAGTCCTTTTTAGAATGATTAAAGACAGCTACTAGAAAGATTTCTTTTGTCACCCAGTTATTAGACATTAGAAAAAAGTTACAAAGGCTAAAAAAACAATTACAGGTATAAGTAGGTCCCAGTTGCCCGAGGTAGCTCAAAAGGTGTTTAACAGAGGACTTAGAACTGATTGAGGGACAACACCTTTTTCATAAACTGAAAGCTACCGTCGCCTTCTCTGATGAGGAGACACAGTTAGACTTAAGATACCCAGCAAAATTTTGCCCTCTGTCAGAAGAATATCTCTTAGCTGAAAATCCTGTCCCTAATCAAAAGATGCAGTTGGATTATCTCTCGGATTAACAACAAAGATTACTGGGGGTATAGGCAGAAATCAAGCCCCCAAGATTGGCCCAACCCCAAGTTCCTATAGTATTCAACTAACCATTTCAGCTACCCCCATCCAGATTAAATGATAGCCAATGACCCTGGGGGGAAAAAAGGGAAATTATAGTCTAGACTGCCTGGTTTAGAGAGACAGGCATCCTGGTGCCCTGGAATACACCTCTCCTGTCTGTGAAGAAGCCTGGGACCTCTGAGTCTCATGATTCTGCCAGAGAAATAGGTGTACACTGTCACTGACCTGAAAGATGTGTTCTTCAGTCTCCCACTGGCAGAGGGTCAACCCGTCTGTGCTTTAAATGGATAGACCCAGAGGGAGGTTGCAGCGGGCAATTTATACAGACCAGGTTGCCCCAAGGATTTAAAAGTTCTCCAACACTGTTTGATGAGACACTAATTGCCAACCTCCTGCCCTTCTGTTGGAAGTTTCCCAATACCATACTCTTAAAATATGTAAATAACCTCCTCCTAGCCTCTAAACCTAAAATAAATTATAAAGGGGCCACTTGCTACAAGAGTTACAGGCCTTGGGCTACATAATATTGGCTAAGAAAGGCCAGCTTTGTACATCAGAGGCTACCTATCTTGGCTACCAGCTGAGGGGAAGTAAAAGGAGCCTTCCTCAGAGTAGGATTGCTGCCATCCTTCAGATCCCAACTCCAAAGACTGGGAGACAGGTTCAAGAGTTCCTAGATGTGGTATTGCTGCCTCTGGATAGCAGAATTTGAGGAAATAGCAAGGCATCCCTCTATACACGAGCACACAGGGTCTGACAAAGGGGAGCACTGAGCCCCAAATCTGGACTGAGACTACACAAAAGGCTTTTGCAAGTTTTAAAAACAGCTCTGACTTCAGCTCTAGCCCTAGTACTTACAGATGTCTCCAAATCTTCTCATCTGCTTGTCCATGAAACAACATTACAAAAGGGGATCTACCCAAACCTTTGGGGTCATGGAAATACCCCCCCCCCCCCGGACAAATGACTGGACCCCGTAGCCGCAAGATGGCCCACCTGTCTATCTAAGAGCTGTGGCAGCTACTGCTAATCTAATGAAAACAAACAAGGTAACTCTGGGTCAGGGTCTTACACTGCCAGCACCCCACACTGTTGAGACCCTCTCCTCAGGAACACCAGAACACTGGCTGTCTAATGCCTGTGTCACCCAGTACCAGGCCCTACTCCTTTACCACCCTCGAGTCCAGTTTCAGAAACCCACCGCCATCAATCCTGCTTCCCTCTCACCTGATGATGACCCACAGGTGCTCATCTATGACTGTCACAAGATGAAAGCTGAAACCAGGTACGGGGGAGCTGCAGTCGTTACTTCAACTGGAATGATTTGGGCCCAAGCCAGGGACCTCAGCCCAGACAGCAAAGCTAATCAACCTGACCCGGGCTCTCAGATGGGGATAAGGAAAGTCTACCACCATATACACGAACAGTTGCTGTCCTTTTATTACCATCCATGTCCATGGTTATGATCTATAGAGAAAGAGGGCTTCTCATAAGTGAGGAAAAGGACATTATTATCTTGGCCATCATAAAGGATATGTGGGTTCCCCTATGAATTGCTCTCCTCCACTGCTGAGGACTTCCAAAAGATGACTCCCCTGAGGTAAGAGGTAAGGGGGCCACTGACCTGGCCTGCCTGATAAATGGCCCTCAGGCCAGTGAGTCCTATTGATATTCTGATGACACACCCTGACCTGGTGCTGACCGAGACTCCTTGGTACAGCCAAGAGGAAATAGAGGATATAAAAAGAAGGAATGGACAGCTCGAACCCATGGGTTAGTGGAGGACACCAGAAGGAATGATCATTCTCCCAGAAACAACCATCAGGACCCGGGTAACTGACCTTCACCAGGCTACTCATCTGGGGTCCACAAAACCTTCTGAGGTTCTCAGACCAAGGTAAGCTGTCCCTGGACTGGACAGACTGGCATGGGATGTCTTAGCCAGATGCTGGGTTTGTGCTCAGGTAAATCCAAAACAAAGAGCCCTTACCCAGGGGGTCCAAATGAGAGACAACACCCTGGCAAACTCTGGGAAAACTGACTTCACTGAGGTCTAGCTTGCCAGGGGGAGGATAGAAGTACTTGCTAACTTTTATAGATACCTTTTCCAAGAGAGTAGAAACATTCCCCACCCAGACTGAAACTGCTCAAGTAATAGCTTAGATCCGATCCTCCAGGATCTGGTCCCCTGATGTGGCCTCCCCAGCAAAAGGGTCTTGCAATGGCCCAGATTTCATAACCAAAACCTCTCAATTAATAATAGAATCTTTAGGGATAGATTGGGAACTTCATTGTGCATATAGACTTCAGAGTTCTGAGCAGGAAAAAAAAAACAAACAAATAAACAAAACAAACTGACATTAAAAGAAACCATAACAAAATTCTCCCCAGGGTACAGGAAAGGGTAGATAGACCTCGTCCCTTTGCTTTGGGCCTGTTGCACCCCATACAGGGAGGGATTTTACCCCCTGTGAGGTTATGTTCTGAAGACCTCCTCCACAGCTCCACCAGCTCAGAGACCCGCAGTTGACAAAACTGTCTAACCATTCCCAAGTCACTGCAGGCCCTCCGGCCCTCCACAAAGGCTATTCATCAGACTGTATGAGAGACCCAACTGACCGCCGAGTGTCCAAGTCCAGTGATACTGTCTGAATCAAGCAGGTAGCCAAAGAGGCACTGAAACCAAATTGGAAAGGACCCTATATGGTGATTCCAGCTGTGAAGGCAGCTGGAATTATACCATGGATCCACTACACCCAGGACAAGATAGTGGAAGCCATGAATGGTAATGCCAACTGACTATCTCCAGACTATGGACCCATTAGGGTTTCATCCGGCCCCAGGCCCTCTCACTCTCCGCCCCTCTACCTCCTCCTAAGTCTTATGTTTGGGATGAATATAGTGTCATGGTCCAACCCTCACTACCCTCAGGTGTAGACCTGGGAACCGAGGAAGACAGACACAGGGAAGCTAGTGTAGTTACAGACCAGCAACCCACACTCATCTTGACCTTTGCTCACTGATGCCAACTTTAAACATCTGGTTGGATTGGAGAAAGGAAAGATGTGGGAGTTTATCTTTCCAGAGAGGAACACAGAGTTTACAATTCTATGCATACCCCGTGACTTGGCCCCCTAAGTTGCCAAGAACAAGGGAGTTTCCATTGCAAAAACTGAGATTGTAAAACAAGCTTCCAGAAAACACACAGATAAATATAGAGAAAGTGCCCCCCCCCAAGAAATACAGAATAGGAAAATTTAAAATCTGGAAATTTGCTAAGAAAGATTCCAGTTTTTAGAAAATAGGGAAAACCTGGGATATCAGGCCCCATGCCACAGGAAGGGACCCTGGGGATAGAGTTAACCATGCTCAGCCAGAAAATCAGCAAGGATTACTAGTTATGCTTAGACATCTCTCCCCTCCCCCGCCGCCACCACCACCATAATACATAGGGACAGGAGCTAACCAGACTGTCAGCCCATTGACTGACAAAACTCATTGTCATTGGGAGCAGCCCAGATTAACATCAGAGGACTTACTCAGGGGCTGGAACTTGTCTAATATCCAAAATCTTTATCCTAGGCACTTCCCTTTATTCTGATGCCTGCCGTTCTGCCTTATGGGTTAATTCTTCTGGATAACAGCAATATTACCAGAGCCCCTGAGACTACGTGCAGGTAAATCCCTCCCAGTATGCAGTGGGCCTGTTCTAATGTTTTTGACCAAATGTGCCTCTTCTGATGCTTTCCAAACTAAGTAGACTGGTCGATCAGGACCTAGAGGTATTAAAAGTTTCAATTTCCGAATTAAAACAACAGAGTCTCTTGCAGAAATGGTCTACAAAACTGGAGAGGCTTTTGCTTACTTCTCATGAGATAAAAGGAGCTATGTATGGCTTTAGGAAAAACCCGTTGTTTCTGTGCGAATTGATCAGGAGTAATTGGAGAAAATCTTGCCGTGGTTGCAGAAAACCTCAAAGAGAGAAATAAATCAAAGAATTGATACTAGTCTCTGCCTGCCCGTCCGCCCCTCCCCACCCCACACAATTGGCTAACTACTCTGCTCTCAGCACTAGCTGGATCTCTAATTCTCATTCTGATTGGAACAGCAGGGCCTTGCATCTTAAACTATATGGCCAGTTATGCATCAGCTCAGTAAAATAAATGATCCTTAGGACCAACTACATATCTTTGGAGCAAGATGAGTCCATGACTTGACCCATTCACTAAGACCAATGGAGAATGTATCAGGGCCCCAGAACTTAGTAGGCCCCAGGACCTTGACTCCATGATGGAAGTGCCATCCAGGTCATACAACTCAGCATGTAGACAGCACCACCTGCAAAAACAAAAACAAAGACCTAATCCATCAAAGTCCATCGTTCTGGGACAGTCTCTAAATGACTAACCTTGCTTCTTGGCTTCTGTAGTTCCTTTTCTGGCTAACTGTTCTTGTTGACTAAAGTATATCAGCCCAGGACATGTTTTTTGTGCTTAAAACTCACTCCGAGAAAGCCTCAAAGCTATACTGGGATCCTAAATACCTAATGTAGTCACTGGCCAGCTAATAAAGACTTTCTGTAGGCTTAAATCTGTGTTGTGTCTGAGCAGTCTTCTCTGATGGATACCCCACAACATGTCCATCTGGTGTCTTCTCAATGCCTTCTAATACAGACCCATAGGCTGTGTTTGAAAAGCACCCAATTCAACCGGCTCCATACTCCCCAAATCCTAGCAAGCCAACATCATGCTGTCCCTGCTCTGGAGGCTGAGTCTCTGCAGGGCTGGCTGAGGCTCTGCTGTGTCCTTGCCACAGCAGTCAAAGGGCATGTGAACATCTGAACCCCATCCCACCAAGGTAGAGAAGAGCCTGAGAGGGGGACCCTAGGAGCCAGAGCCTGGAAGCCATGGATACTATTGCTTCTGACCACACGTAGCTCCAGCCATTGAGGAACAGGCAGCGTCGGCCACAGATACTTAGGTTGGAAAGCTGGGGAAGGTCTACAGCTGTGGGTGTGCTCTATGGATGAGGAAAACATTTCAACAGGAGGATAGTTACCATTGTTGGACAGGAAGCAGGGGCTACTCTGGGTGACTCCCATCGAGGATGAAGGTCACAAAAGGTGACCAGGCCAGACCCAATGTCCTGATGCACACAGGTGTGGCTGATATGACTGCCCTGAGTGTTCTAAGCGTGATACAAGACAGGGGACTTTTTGCTCTTGTCCCCAGAGACTGGAATCAGTCCCCCCTCCCCCCAGACTGTTATTAATTCATAGCTTCCATCCCAGACACAGTGCATCCCCAGGGAATTGTATTTATGTTTTGTTTTGTGTTGGTGTTTTAGAGGGGGTCTCACTTTGTAGCCCAGGCTGGCCAGATGACCTTGATCTACCTATCTTCCTTCCTCTAACCCCGAAGTCAGCAGTTCTCAACCTATGGGTTACGACCCCTTTGGGGTCAGATGACGCATCCATAGTGGTCACGTAAGACCATTGGAAAACAGATATCTACATTACACTTTGTAACAGTAGCAAAATTACAGTTATGAAGTAGCAATGGAAATAATTTTATGGTTGGGGGTCACCACACCATGAGGAACTGTATGAAAGGGTTGCAGCATTAAGAAGGGTGAGAACCACTGGTCTAAGTGATAGGATCTCCGATGTACATTACCATGCCCTGTTTATGCTGTGCTGGAGATGGAGCCCAGGGCTTCACGACTATTAGTAAGTACCATTCCAATTGAACTACAGCCCCAGCCTTTCAGAGTTATTTTCTACTGGAGGCGGGGTCCAAATGCTACAAGCACTGATTGACTACTGCTGGTAAAGAGCGAAGTCAGTAAAGATGGGGGCCAGGAGAGCCTCATTGTAAGCCCAGTTGGGGACTTTGGGGGTTATCATTCTGATCTGGTCCTGAATTCTGGGAAGGTCAAGTCACCACCTGTCTCAGCCTGGTGACTCCTCTTTGATCTTGATCACGGTTCTGTACCTGGAGCTTGGTGCAAGGCAGCAGCGGCCCCAGGCTTTTGTCGTGGGACAGTTTGGGGAATCGAAAGGGCTCTGACTGCAGAGCTGTGGATATGCTTTCTCCCACGGTGTGGTGGCACACACCTGTAATCCCAGTATTTGGGAGTTAGAGGCAGAAGGATCAAGTGTTTAAGGCCAGGGACTAGAGAGATGGTTCAGTCATTAAAGAAAACGTATTGCTCTTACAGAGGACCAGAGTTTAGTTTCTAGCAGGCAGAAGTCGATCCACAGACACTCACTGCCAAAGCCACATCCCATCAGCACCCGTTAAAGAGAACTGAGACACAGTCTACCCTTTTGTTGTTGGTGGTTTTTACGGTGCTGGGGATTAAACACAGGGCCTGGCCTGTTAGATCAGGATTGATGTGGAAATAAAAGAGGAAACCGGCCTCTACAAGATCAGATGGTCCTTTAATCAGAACAAAACTGAAGGGTGCCATTCTCTCTGCAGGAACGGAGAAAGGAGACAGGTGGGTCCGGGCACTGGGAGCTGGAGTCTTTATAGGCCAGGAGCGGGAGCTTCTGGGGGGGTGGGGAGGAAGGTTTCCTCAGTAGATGTATTCTTTATAGTTTCAAGGACGAATGAGGTCAGCGGATGTTCTCACTCCTGTGTTGGCTTTCTTGAAAGGCAGGTGTGTTCTTATTATGCTGAGTCGGGAGTTCCTCAGATCCTCTGAGGCTCCCTGTTTTAGGTCATTAACCCTTCATGGCCCATGCTAGGAAAGCCTTTTGTTGCTGAGCTACATCCAAGCTCTACACTACACTCCTGCTGCCTTAGAGATGCTTTTTTTATTTTTATTTTTTTTAAGTTGGAGTCTCACTAAGTGGTCCCACTTAGCCTGGAATGCTCTATGTAGATCAGGCTAGCCCGAGCACTGCTGTGTTCTGCCTCCTGAGTGCTAGCATTACAGGCTTACACCACCATGCCTGGCTGCATGCACCCTGCCTTAACGTTTTTCTCTTTTTAATTTTCTATCATGTATTTCTATGTGTCTGTGTATGGATGTCTGTGCACCACATATGTGCCTAGTGCCCATGGAAGCCAGAAAAGTAGTTGGATCCCCTGGAAGTGAGTTACAGACCATTGTGAGCCACCCTGTGGATACTGGAGCTCGAACCCAGGTCCTCTGGAAGAGCAGCCAGTGCTCTCAACCACTGAGTCATCTCTCCAGCCCCCACTGCCACCCCCTTTTCTGGCTTCCATGGGCACTAGGCACATATATGGTGCACAAATATACACGCACAGACACATAAAGACGCATGATAGAAAATTAAAAAGAGAAAACAGTTAAGGCAGGGTGCATGCAGCCAGGCATGATGGTGTAAACCTGTAATGCTAGCACTCAGGAGGCAGAGCAGGAGGAAGAACATAGCAGTGCTCGGGCTAGCCTGGTCTACATAAAGCATTCCAGGCCAAGTGGGGCCACTTAGTGAGATTCCAGCTTTAGGAAGAAAAAAAAAAGCATCTCCAAGGCAGCTGGAGTATAGTTTACACCATGCCTGTAGAATGTGACAGTCCTTCCCATCAGCTGGAGATGGCTTGTACCTATGTCAGGCTGAGTCCATCAGAAAGATCACAGGCCAGTGACACCCGTGACAGCTGCAGGCTCGTGGGCCAGCTTCGGGCCCACAAAGGAGCTGCTGATATCCATAGATGGCAGTCTCTTGGGGCCAGAAGATACAGGTAGTGCTGGGACCCCTGAAACCCTCTTTCAGCCTCCCTCCTGGCCCTGGCATGCAGCACCCTTGGGTGGGAAGCTGCTCACAGAGCACTCTCTTCCACTTGGCTGGTAGGAACTCCCATCCTGCTGGACTGCTGCTCAACGTAAGCTTTGCCAGAAGTTTCCTAAGTCCCTTCTCGGTCTGAGTGCCGTGCTATTTGATGGAGGTGAATTTAGGTGAGGGAAAGTAAGCGAGTCAGACCATGGCATAGTACTGGATCAACCACTCTCTCCAGTTCCCAAGCAACCCATTACTCCCAGGAAACCCATGAGCACTTCTCTGTCTCCAACTAGTCGTAGATCACGGAGGCTGCCAATGTAGAGGGGATTGACCACACCTTATATTATATCCAGTACCTTTCTATAATCTGCCACTCTAGCATGTGTCTGTCCCGAGACCAGGCGGGTCAATAAAATTGACTTCCAAAATTCTTGCCTTATATCCTATGTAGTAAGCACCTCTGCTAATTGTGCCGGCTAGTTTTATGTCAACTTGACACAAGCTAGAGTCGATGGAGAGGAGGGAGCCTCAACTGAGAAACTGCCTCCATGAGATCTGGCTGTAGGCAAGCCTAGAGGGCATTTTCTTAATTAGTGATCAACGGGGGTAGGGGGGGGACGGGAGGGGGGGGGGGGGACGGGGGACCCAGCCCATTCTGGGTGGTGCCATCCCCTTGGCTGGTGGTCCTGGATGCTATAAGAAGCAGGCTGAGCAAGTCACAAGGAGCAAGGCTATAAGTATCTCTCCTCCATGGCCTCTGCATCAGCTCCTGCCTCCAGGTTCCTGCCTCGAGTTCCTACCCTGACTCCCTTCAATGATGAACAGTAATGGGAAGTGAAAGCCCAATAAAAATAACCCCTTTCCTCCCCAAGGTGCTTCTGGTCATGATGTTTCGTCACAGCAACAGAAACCCTAACTAATACGCCAATCTTCTAAACTTAGAGTTCCCTGCCTTCTAAGCCCAGACAACCCTATCTAAACTCGGTTCTCAGATATCCCTCACCCTCTGAAGTCTCTAAATATAAGGGATTTCCTTTGCTCTGGCTACTGTTAGATCTCCTATCCCAGCTTTACACACATACCCGCCAACCACCACTGCTGTGAGTGGCTGTCATTATTAAAGGGACCGATTGCCCAAAATCCATCTCAGTCCATGTCTACAGAACCTGGAAAGAATCTTTGTTGTTTAAAATTGTCAGGTCCTTTTCTCTCTCTAGGAATCATGCACAAGATCCGACACCAGCCGAGCACTGTAAGAGGCGCGTTCTTGGCCAGAATACCAGAAGCAGGACATGAGCTCACAAAAATTCTTTGCTTATGTTTTTTTGTTTGTTTGTTTGGTTGGTTTTTTGAGGCAGGGTATCATATCAGTCTTAGAGCTTAGGCTGGCCAAGAACTCACTATAAATCCCTGAGTAACCTTGAACTTCAGCAATCCTCCTGCCTCAGCCTCCCTAGTACTTTTGGTGGTCATTCATTTTAAGGCAGGGTCTCACTGTCTGGAACTCACAATCTGTTCTTCCGCCTCAACCTCCAGAGTCCTGGGACTACAGGTGTGTGCCACCACGCCCAGCTCATAAAACTTGGTGACCCCAGAGAGTCAGGAAGTTATAGATATACAATTTAAAAAGTGCGGCGGTGGTGGCACATGCCTTTAATCCCAGCACTAGGGAGGCAGAGGCAGGCGGATCTCTGTGAGTTCGAGGCCAGCCTGGTCTACAGAACGAGATCCAGGAAAGGCACAAAGCTACACAGAGAAACTCTGTCTCGAAAAACCAAAAAAAAAAAAAAAACTAATAATAAAAAAATAAATAAAAATAAAAATAAAAAAAATAAAAGAAGTGGGAAGTTTGGGGATGGTGAGCCACGCCCGAAATTCCAAAACTCTGGAGGCGAGTTCAAGGCCACATGGGGTCCATAGTGAGACCTTGTCTCAAAACACAAACTAGGCAGTTAGAGAGATGGCTCCGTGGTTCAAAGGCCACACGCCATTTCCAGTTTGTTCTCTCTGCCTCACGCATGCTGTTCAAGACGGGAGCTCTCAGCTGTTCCTGCTGACATGCCTCCACTCACTCCAGCATCACCGACTCTAACCATCTGGAAATGTCAGCCAGTGTAAGCTTGTTCTTGCATAAGCTGTCCCGGCCAGGGTGCTTTATATCACAGCAAGAGAAGAGTAATTAATATGATGTGGAAATGTGACGTCATGATGCTCAGTTATCACATCACAGTGCGGCCTTCCGCCATGGCTATTGTATGGGTCCCTCACAAAGATCCATTATGCCATCACAGTACTCCATTGTGACATCAGACTACTGTATTGTGATGTCACAGTACACGCTTGTATCATAACAGTATGAATTATGATATTACAGCGTTCAATTTTGACATCACAACGTCCCATTCTGACATCATAATTCTCCACTGTGCACTGCAAACACCTAAGATGACATCGAAGGGCCCCATCGTGTCATTGACAGTCCTCCATTGTGACACAGCCATGCTCTATTGTGTGTGACGTCACAAAGGACAATTTTGATCATTCAGTGCTCTATTATTGAATCACAATGCTCCAATGTGCCATCACGTTGATTTGTGACATCATATTACTCGTGCCACCAGAACACAAATTGTGACCTCACAGTGCTCCATGGTGACCTCACAGTGCTCCATGGTGACATCACAGTGCTTCATGGTGACATCACAGTGCTTCATGGTGACATCACAATGTATTTGTGACATCACAGTGCTCCATGGTTATATCACAATGCTCCATGGTTACATCACAATGCTCCATTGGGTCATCACAATGCATTTGTGACATCACAATGCACCATTGTGACATCATAACACGTCATTATGCCAACACAATGTGGCATATTAAAAGATATTAAAATGCTCTTTTGTGACATAACCCCATTGTGACATTACAATTCTCTGTGATGACACCATAATATCAGTGTGACATCACAAGCCTAATTATGTCCTCCCAATGCCTCATTGTGATGGCATACTGCTCAGTGCTGACGTCCCAGTTTTCATTGTGGTATCACATTTCTCCATTTTGTCATCTCGGTGTCCACTGTAACATCACAATGATCCGTTCTGATATCAAAAAGATGAATGGTTGTCTTAGTCAGGGTTCCTATTGCTGTGATGAAACACCATGACCAAAAGTAAGTTGACGAGGAAAGGGCTTATTTGCCTTACACTTCCAAATCACTCTTCATCATAAAAGGAAGTCAGGACAGGAGCGCAAACATATCAATGGACTCAATTCACCTATAAAAAGACACAGGCTAACAGAATGGCTATGAAAACAGGATCCAGTTTTCTGCGGCATACAAGAAACACACCTCAACTTCAAAGACAGACATTACTTCAGAATAAAAGGTTGGGGAAAGATTTTCCAATCAAATGGACCTAGGAAACACACTGGTGTAGCTATCCTAATATCTAACAAAACAGACTTCAAACTAAAATTAATCGAAAGAGATAGAGAAGGACATTTCATATTCATCACAAGAAAAATCCATTAAGATGAAATCTCAATTCTGAACATTTATGCCCCAAATACAAGGGCACCTACATTTGTAAAAGAAACATTACTATAGCTTAAATCACACATCAAACCCCACACACTAATAGTGGGAGACTTCAACACTCCACTCTCACCAATGGACAGGTCTGCCAGACAGAAACTGAACAGAGAAATAAAGGAACTAACAGAACGTATCACCCAAACACAAAAGAATATATCTTGTTTTCAGCATCTCATGGAATCTTCTCTAAAATTGACCACATACTCAAACACAAAGCAAATCTTAACAGATACAAAAAAATTGGAATAACCTCCTGTATTTTATCAGATCACCATGGCTTAAAGTTAGAATTCAACAACAACACAAACCACAGAAAGCTCACAAACTCATGCAAACTGAACAATGCTCAACTGAATTACCACTGGGTCAAGGAAGAAATAAAGAAAGTAAAGATTTCCTAGAATTCAATGAAAATGAATGCACAGCATACCCAAACTTATGGACACTATGAAAGCAGTGCTAAGAGAAAATTCATAGCACTATGTGCCTACATAAAGAATGATGGAGAAATCTCACACTAGCGACTTAACGGCACACCTGAAAGCTCTAGAACAAAAAGAAGCAAACTCACCCAGCAGTAGATGCCAGAAAATAATCAAACTGAGGGCTGAAATCAATAAAACAGAAACAAAGAGAACAATACAAAGAATCAATGAAACAAAGAGTTGGTTCTTCGAGAAAATCAACAAGATAGACAAACACAGTTTGGGATACATAGCAAGACTTGGAGGGGTTTTTTTGCGTGAGAGGGGAAGGGGGGGAGGTCGGTCTTTAAAGGGCTTCCATTGTTCTCGCCAGCCACCTGCTTCAGGATGGTGGGAAATACGGTGAGAGTAACGGGTTCTATGACCATGCCAGTTGACTGTGCACACAGAACCATGTGTAAACCAAACCTCCCTCCCTCTCTTCCGCTATCATCTGGGCATGAAGAATTCACAAGCCCCATGGACTCTAGACCGACAGCCGACATCTGGGGAGCCTGCATGGGACCGACCTAAGCCCTCTGCATGTAGGTGACAGTTGCGTAGCTTGGTCTGTTTGTGGGGCCCCTAGCAGTGGGACCAGGATCTGTCCCTGGCACATGAGCTGGCTTTTTGGAACCTATTCCCTATGGTGGGATGCCTTGCTCAGCCTTGATGCAGGGGGAAGAGCTTGGTCCTGCCTCAACTTGATGTGCCATGCTTCTTGACTCCTGTGGGAGGCCTGCCTCCTTTCTGAGGAGTAGATGGAAGAGGGGTAGAAAAGAGATGGGGGGAGGGAATGGGAGGAGAGCAGGAAGGGCAGACTGTGGTTGGTATGTAAAATAAATTTTAAAAAATTAATTAAAAAAAATAAAAAAGCCAGCCTCAGCCAGGCGTGGTAGCACATGCCTTTAATCCCAGTACTCTGAATTTGAGGCCACCCTGATCTGCAGAGCCATATGGGATCACAACCCACTATTTAAGACTGAGTGTCACTCATGCAATCAGCATATCTCACCTGAATGACAAAAAACAAAAACTGCCCTCAAAATGATCTTTCTCGATCCGAACAGAGAGGGAGAATAAGGAAAAAGAGACCATGATAAATGAAGACCCCATGGGAATAGGAAGAAGCAAAGTGCTAGAGAGGTCCCCAGAAATCCACAAAGATACCTCCACAATAGACTACTGGCAATGGTCGAGAGAAAGCCCGAACTGACCTACTCTGGTGATAGGATGGCCAAACACCCTAACTGTCGTGCTAGAAATCTCATCCAATGACTGATGGAAGCGGATGCAGAGATCCACGGCCAGGGCCCAGGTGGAGCTCCAGGAATACAATCAGCGAGAAAGGAGGGATTGTATGAGCGAGAATTGTTGAGACCAAGATTGGAAAAAGCATAGGGACAAATAGCCAAACTAGTGGAAGCTCATGAACTATGAACCAATAGCTAAGGAGCCCCCAACTGGATCAGGCCCTCTGGATAAGTGAGACAGTTGATCAGCTTGAACTGTTTGGGAGGCATCCAGGCAGTGGGACCGGGACCTGTCCTTAGTGCATGAGCTGACTGTTTGGAACCTGGGGCCTATGTAGGGACACTTTGCTCAGCCTGGGAGGAGGGGACTGGACCTGCCTGGACTGAATCTACCAGGTTAAGCTGAATCCCCAGGGGAGTCCTTGCCCTGGAGGAGATGGGAATGGGGGGTGGGCTGGGGGAAGTGGGGGGGGCGGGAGGAGGGAGGACAGGGGAATCCGTGGCTGATATGTAAAATTAAATCAAATTATAAAATTTTTAAAAATTTTTTAAAAAATGATCTTTCTCTAATTCCAGTTGCTTGAAAAGGGACAGGGGAAGTGGCAGGATCTTGGACTCAAAGTCAGCCTGAGAAACTTGGGGACACCTTGTCTAGCTTTTTTGGGGGGGTGGGGGGAGGGGTTCAAGACAGGGTTTCTCCGTGTAGCCCTGACTGTCCTGGAACTCGCTCTGTAGACCAGGCTGGCTTCAAACTCATATCCGCCTGCTTCTGCCTTCTCGGTGCTGGGATTAAAGGTGTGCGCCACGGCTGCTCAGTGAGTGAGACCTTATCATAACAACAACAAGCATGTGGTTTAACTGCAGCCTGAATATCTTTCTGAAAGGTAGAGTTATTTCTAATGCTCAATGTTATTTCTGTCTTCAGAGGCGTGGTCTTCTTCCCGTCAGTTCACAATGCATCTCGTACATGTTATCTCCCCACTGGTATCTTTCAGCAACTCCTCCCCCATCTTCCCTGATTCCTGATCCAAGCTCTCCTCTTCCTGGGCCTGCTCCTGACTTCCTCCCATTTATCTTTCAGGTCTGAATTTCTGGACAGCCAGCACTACACAGAGAAACCCTGTCTGGAAAAACCAAAAAAAAAAAAAAAGCAGTCTTTTAAAATCCAAAGCCTTTTAAAATTCAAAGTCTCTCAACTGTAGGCTCCGGCCAAATCAAAAATAAATTAAATACTTTCTTACTTCAAGAGGGACGGGACCATGGCACAGTCATAATCTGAACAAAGCAAAATCAAATTCCAAAACTTTAAATAACTTAATATTCAGTATCTGGGATTCACTCACCATCTTCTGGGCTCCTCCAAGGGGCTCGGGTCACTTCTCCAGCTCTGGGTCACTTCTCCAGCTCTGCCCTCTGCGGCACACACAGCTTGTCTTCTAGGCTCAGGCAGGCTCCACTCCATACTGTTGCTGTTCTGGGTGGTCGTCCCATGGTGCTGGCATCTCCAAAATGCTGGGGTCTCTGCTGCAGCTGGACTGCACTTTCACCAATAGCCTCTCCTGGGCTCTCTTCATGGTGCCAAGCCTCAACTTCTCTGCGCTGACCCCTTCAGTCCTGGGCCTTTAACTTCCACTGAGGCTGCACCTTCACCAACGGCCTCTCCTGGCCTCTGACAGTGCCAAGCCTCAGCTGCTCTCCATGACCCCATAATGCCTTCAAAACCAGCACCACCTGGGTGACTCTTAGACATTACCAAGTTCAGCTGCCTGAGTGAGGTACAACCTTGGCCGCCTCTGGAACAAAGCTTCTGTGTGCTCTCAGGAAACACTTTGCAGAAGATTTCACTTCAATGATACTCTTCTTAATCACCGCTAATTTCTCAGCCCCAGCTGACCAGCATCAATTACCCCAGTAAAACAAAGGTTTTACTTTAGTGGTTCTGGTCTCTTGTTTATCACAGCCGATGTTTCATCTCCAGCTGACCAGACACCACAGATTCTTCACATAAATGGCCCAGTAGAACCATTACTTCCCTCTGAAACTTCACAAGCCAGGTCTCCATCCTCTACTGCTCTCAACATTATCTTCCAAGATCCTACAGAACAGCTCACCATTGAACACTCAGTGGCTTTTCTAGCCCAAAGTTCCAAAGTTCTCCAACAGTTCTCCCCAAAACAACATGGTCGGGTCTGTCACAGCAATACCCATGATCCTGGTACCAACTTGTCACAGTTAGTGTTTCTATTTCTGTAATGAAACACCATGACCAAAAGCAAGTTGGGGAGGAAAGGGTTTATTGACTTACATTTTATATTGCTGTTCATCATCAAAGGAAGTCAGGACAGGAACTTAAGAGCAGGAATCTGGAGGCAGGAGCTGATGCAAAGGCCACAGAGGGGAGCTGCTTATTGGCTTCTCACAGATTGCTCAGCCTGCTTTCTTATAGAACCTAGGACCACCAGCCCGTGATGGCACCACCCACAATGGGCTAGCCCCTCCCCTATCAATCACTAATTAAGAAAATGCCCTACAGGCCAGCCTATAGCCCAATCTTATTGAGGCATTTTCTCAATTAAGGCTCCCTCCTCTCCATGGACTCTAGTTTGTGTGAAGTTGATATAAAACTAACCAGCACAGTGGTCATACATAAAATGCTACATTATTCCACCACAATACTCCATCATGCCATCACTGTGTTCCATTATATCGATGCTCCATTATATCGATGCTCCATTATATCGATGCTCCATTATATCAATGCTCCATTATATCGAAGCTCCATTATATCAATGCTCCATTATATCAATGCTCCATTGTGACACCACGATACACCATCATGGTAACACACGATTGCACTGTGTCCTGGCTGCTTTTACGTCAATCGACACAAGCTAAAACCATCAGAGAGGAGGGAGCCTCAACTGAGAATCTGTCTTTGCATCAGCTCTTGCCTCCTGGTTCCTGCCGTTTGAGTTCCTGTCCTGACTTCTGGTGATGATGACCTGTGATGTGGAAGCAGAAGCAGAATACGCCCTTTCCTCCCTACAGTTGCTTTGGTCATGGCGTTTCATCACAGCAATGGTAACCTTAACTAAGACACACCGGGACCCTCCAGGGATCAATTGTGCTATCCCCATGCTCCATTTCGCCACCACAATGCTATTTATGATGTCACAGTGATGGACTTCGACATCACTTAGCTGCAGTGTCTTTAATAATGTTCCATTACGCCATGAGAGCATTCTTCGGCCATCACAATACTCCCTTGTGCATGACGATGCTGAACTGTGACATCCAAAGGCTTCATTGTGTCATCTTAGAGCTAAATGATTCCAGATCAATGCCCCTTTGTGCTAATACTTAATAGTGACATGATACTGTTCCACCGTTCCATCACAGTGCTGAATTTTGACGTGATAATCCTATATTATGTCTTCACAAACCCGAATGTAGGCATCTGAGCTGCAGCCTATTGCTATTTCTGCTATGCGTCATCACCAGGCTGTAACGTTAAATTGTTCGAAGCTCCATTGTGACATCCCAGTGCTGAATTTTGACACCGCAATAGTCAATTGTGCTAACCTGATGCGGAATTGTGGCTTCACAATGTCACGGTGTGCCATCATGGTGCTCTGCTGTGCCGGTTCAATGCTGAATCTCGATGACACAATGTAGAATTGTAAATGTCACGCTGCTGTATTTGACCACGATGCCTCGCTGTGCCATGGAAATGCCCTTTGTGCCATCATATAGCTAGCTCACTTGTGAGAGAACAAGAACAGAACTTAGAGGCACCCCCACACCAGCCAGAATAGCACCCCATCTCCGGTAAACTCCACCAGCTTGAAATTGCCGCTTGAACGCCACCCCCTTACTGTGGCTAACCGTTTCAACGTCCCAAAGTTAATTTCCTTAAGTCAACACTGCTAATACTGTCCCTGCACATCCTATTGAATTATTAACACTGCCTGGCTGAACTGGACCTCAACCCTTTTGACAATCTTCTCCCCAGCCCTGATTTAAAAAACAAAAACAAAAACAAAAACCCAGCCTGAAAGAGAAGGGTGTGCTCTCACATCCGATGAGAACCCTTCTCAGCTTTCCAAAGCAAACCTGTGCTCGCAGTCCAGCTTCCTCCTCCACTTTGTGCTATCACAGTGCTGTTTTGTGATGTGACGACGAAGTTCTCCGCTGTGACATACCTGCTGCCCAGGGCAGACATAACGATGCTGCATTGTGACATCATCGTTCTGAACTGTGGCTTCACATTGCTCCATTTTATCATGGAAAAAAAACATTGACATTTGACATCACGGTGTTGCTGGACGGTGACATCACACGATTCCCCTGTGCCATTACTGGAGTTCATGTTTCCACCATAAAACTGAATCGTGTCGTCACAAAGTTCCGCTTCTGTCATGACAATACTGAACGATAACAAAAACTCTGAATTGTGACACCACGATGACGCGGTGTGCCGCCACAAAGACTCCTTGGGACCCGACAATGTTCCCCTGCGACATCACCACGTTGACTTATAACCTCACAGTGTTGCATTGTGGCAGGACAGTTTTCCATTGTGATATCAAATTTTTCCACCGTTACAATGCCCCACTGTCACATGCTGAGCGCTGGCATCACAATGCTCCATTGGTGGTGTGACATAATGCCAGATTTCAATGTCGCAATGCTCCTCTTTGACATGACAACTCTCTTTGTGACGTCACAGAATTAAAATGGGGAAACAATACTCTACCGTGCACGAGAAAACTCCATGGTGCCATTACAATGCACTGATGTCGGATTGCCATGCTCAGTTGGCGCCACCTTGTTGCGATGAAGAAGCCGATTGCAGTTGTTGGTTTTCTGTTCTTGCTTTGGTTTTGTCTTGTTTTGTTTGAAGGAATGTGGGAGACTTCGGAATTTTGGATTAGAAAAGTAGTTGAACGCTGTATGAAGAACCTACTGACTGTTTTAGGAGCCTGGGAGACAGAAGAACCGAGAATAATGCAGACGGTGGAGACCCAGCCTGTGACATTGCAAGGGAAACAAGGACTCTATTAACAGTTGGGCTGGCGGCCGTTTGTATGACATCTTGGCAAAGAATCTGACCACTCTGTCCTGGCCCTGATAATCCGTGAGGCCACATTAGAGAGGAATGGCCTAATTCCTTTTGCAGAGGAAATTTCAAGACAACGTGACGTGGAGTCATTATTGATTACTCTTATGCAAATCTACAGTAGAAAAGAGCAAGGAGGGGCAGCAAAGTAAACACAAAATGTGCAGCTTGAGCAGGAAAGGAGCAGGAGGAAGCTTTAGAATACAGTGAAGCCAGGCTGGAGAGGTGGCTCAGTGGTTAAGAGCACTAACTGTTCTTCCAGAGGTCCTGAGTTCAATTCCCAGCAACCACACGGTGGCTCACAACCATCCTTAATGAGATCTGGTGCCCTCTTCTGGCCTGCAGGCAACATGCAGGCAGAACACTGTATACATAATAAATAAATAGATTTAAAAAAAAAAAAAAAGAATACAGTGAAGCCATGTGGTGCAAGGGGCAGCCATCATTAAGGAGATGTAGTAGTTTGAATGAAAATGCCCCCCATTGGCTCATAGAGAGTGACATTATCAAGGTGTGTGGCCTTGTTGGAGTAGGTGTGGCCTTGTTAGAAGAAGTGTGTCACTGGGGGGTGGGCTTTGAGGTTTCAGATGCTCCAGCCAGGCCCAGCAGCTCACTGTCTCTTCCTGCTGCCTGTGGATCCAGATGCAGAACTCTCAGCTCCTTCTCCAGCACCATGTCTGCCTGTACGCCACCATGCTTCCCGCCATGATGACAATGGACTAAACCTCTGAACTGTAAGCCACCCCCTATTAACTATTTTCCATTATGAGTTGCCATGGTCATGGTGTCTTTTCACAGCAATAAAACACAAAGATGGGACATTAGGACCATTAGAGAGAAATGGCCTGCTCTGCATCAGACAGATAGGAAGAGGACCCTCAGGGATACCACCTAATCTGTGAAAGGGAAGGACCCAAGGAGTTTTCTGACCCTAGAAAGCATAGAAAAGCTGCTGCACTTGTAGTCAAAGTGGTGAAGAGTCTATCCCAAGCTAGTGGCTGAACTTGGCATGTGGTACTGTTTTTGGAGACTGGCGAGGCAATATTCGGAAAATATCTCTTACATCCTTAAAGACTTGCACTTTTTCTGGACCTCACAGCCAGAGTTAATAATACACCTTAAAGTCACTCAAGACAGCAAGCCTCCTGTGCACTCAAACTGTTTGTTCAACCTGCCTTAAAGAGAAAAATGTAACAATCAACCCTACCTGCCTTGGATTTCCCATATAATCAACTGTTACAATACAAGCTAAATGCATAGCTGTAATTTTAAGTGATGTACTCTTTCAAAGCCCCTGACACAGATGATGCATGTGTATCATTTGCCGAAAGCAGCAAACAGCAATAGAAAGCAACTTCCTAAAATCTACCTGGAAGGTTGAGAGCAATCATTTATGCAGATTGTTGGAACTCAGTGAAGGTACTGATGTCGAGGCCATAGAGGGGAGCTGCTTACTGGCTTGCATCCCCCATGACTTGCTCAGCCTGCTTTCCTTTTTGGTTTTTGTTATTGTTGTTGTTTTTCAAGACAAGGTTTCTCTGTGTAGCCCTGACTGTCCTGGAACTCTCTCTCTAGACCAGGCTAGCCTCGAACTCAATCTGCTTGCTTTCTTTTCTTTCTTTCTTTCTTTCTTTCTTTCTTTCTTTCTTTCTTTCTTT
>CABHPH010162342.1:523-17285 GCA_902168325.1 Peromyscus nudipes | reverse complement strand
TTTGTTTTCGAGACAGGGTTTCTCTGTAGTTTTGGTGCCTGTCCTGGAACTCACTCTGTAGCCGAGCCTGGCCTCAAACTCACAGAGATCCACCTGCCTCTGCCTCCCGAGTGCTGGGATTAAAGGCGTGCACCACCACTGCCCGGCACAACCTGCTTTCTTATAGCACCCAGGACCATCATCCCAGGGGTGGCACCGCCCACTGTGCTAGCTCCTCCCACATCAATCATCAATCAAGAAAACATACACAGGCCAATCTGGTTGGGGGCATTTTCTAAACTGAGGTTCCCTCGCCCCAGGTGACTCTAGCTTGCATCAAGTTGACATAGACTAGTCAATACAACTCGAATCCTTCAACTGTTCTTAAAGCTTCTCCAGACCCCCTGGGAGGACCCCGCCCCCCTGGCAAGTACTACTCCGTACCACCTACAAGAAGACTGCCATCCTGGAATCCCCCCCACTGACAGCTACTGCCCTGGGTGTCTCACCTTGGTTACATGTCTCACCACCCTCAGCATCGTCCATCTCCCACCACCACCCCCACAGCCCTGTAAAGGCAAACGACCATGCCAAAATTTTCTCTACACACACACACACACACACACACTTCACTTTGGTTGTCTCACTCTTCCTATCAGGCATAACACATTACTCTTCCCAAAAGCATCCTTGATTTTGTCGTATTCTGCCAGTTACACCAAGCGTTGCTAAAATTCCTTCCCAGAGGGAGGATGTAAACATCTATCTCGTCTCATAAAGTCCGAACAACAATGAGAGGTATTGTTCCGTCCAAGGTCACTCTGGAGAACCAGAGTTTATTGGGCTTACTTACAGAGAATAGGTAAGGGGTTATTTATGGCATGGGTGTTTCTCCCTACCCAAAAGGCTGTGCCAGAAAGTCTTTACCCAGAAGTTATGATGGCTTTCCCACAGCAACATAGACGAAGTTCCTCCTCCATTCTTCCTTGGTCTATATGCCCAAGGCCTTCCCCGAGGCCACACGCAATTAGGGCAAAACTGCACACAACAGATGGTAGGGAGTGCTGTAACGTCAGATGAGGGTCCCATGAGCACCCTTCTTCTGTGAGGGATCAGTCAACAAACCCAGCTGCGATGATCCTTTGCAAGCAGGCACAGCTGAACTCCTGAAGTTCTGGTTGTTGGCTCAGAGGACAATCACAACCAACAAATGGTCACAGAAACAAAATCATAAACTTCAATTCATATGTCTTTTATGACTAAGAGAAGTAGAACCAGGAAGTAACTATTCTAAACAAAGAACCATGAAGTGTTTAAATAAGTTCCATTTAGATAAAATGGACTTTATTCTCACCCACCCACTCCCCAAAACACAAAGTGTCTACCTTGCCATAAGCGATCAACTCCCTTAAAATTATTTTTGGTTTCTATAATTTCCTTTTATTCTTAATTATTATCCATGAACATATGGTATTTCTGTAGTCTCACTCCTAAAGTTTATCATTAGATTGTGATTTGCAGTCAACACAAATGAATACCAACATTTCTGTGTTCTTTGTATAACTAAGGGGTGATGTGTGGATAAAAACCATATGACAAAAAAAATTATAAATAGCTTAATATTCAGAAAGCTAGAACAATTTATTGTACTTTCACATCCCTCATAATTTCTGGGTAGGTGCAAAAAGGATGGATTAAAATATCATATACAAATAAATCTTCAAATCTATACATCTATTTGAAGGATAAGGACACTGAGACCAAGAATTAGCATCATACACCTTTCGCAGCCTTGGTGCAGGGAGGAGGGGCTTAGACCTGCATTAACTGAATGTACCAGGCTCTGCTGACTCCCCATGGGAGACCTTGCCTTGGAGGATGTGGGAGGAGAAGTGGGTTGGGGGGCAAGGCTGGGGGGCAGGAGGAGGGAGGAGAGGGGGAATCTGTGGTTGGTATGTAAAATGAATAGAAAATTTAATAAAATAAAATAAAAAAGAATTAGCAGTTATTCACTATTCCTCAACAAAATATTACTAGATCTGTTATGTACATAACAGTAAGGTCAATAAGATCTTACTATGCATAAGAGTAGATCAATATGGTGATCTACTCTCTGTAACAAAATAACATGTCAAGTAATACATATCAGAGACAACAAGAACCATCCACTCCATGTATGTACTAAAATAAAGTTTATACAGAATATACAGTTTTTCAAAATCCATTATATGCTCTCTGGAGAAAACGGTTTAAAACTTCTCAGAACACAGCCTTATTCTTCTGCTAAAATGGCATGAGGCCGAGCCTTGTGCAGTTTTTAACAGTGAGGTTATTTAGTATATTTGAAAGTATAAGAAATTCCATCTTTTGGAGATGAGTTCAAATAACTCTGATACCTGTGATGTATCTCTTTCCACTTCATCAATGATAAGCAGAAGTTCAAAATTATGCTACGTGGTCATAAGGTTTCTGTTCTGTGCTCATTCTTTATGTACATCAAGATTTATTGAGGTATGGGCTGTCTTTAAAAAAAAGAGTTGAGGTATTAGTGAAAGCTTTATTAAATTTGTTATTTTATGAGGGGATGTACAGTATAGTATTGGACTCTTCTGAGGGTTACACATAGGACAGTGCTCTTTCCAACAAGAATTTGTCACTGTCCAATAAGGAAGAGCTGTGGTCGAGGGCCAGGCCACATTAGCATATCTGTAAGCTGTTCTCCACCGTGGACCGTTTAGTATGGAATAACCGCTACACACCTGTTAAAGGTTGCCCCACACTGCTCACACCTGCAGTGTCTCCCTCATGTAGGAGCCTTTTGGCGTGAACTAAAGTTTCAGCAGTTGTTAAAGTCTTGGACTGCATGTCTAGGGTTTTTCTCCTTTATGAAATACCTAGGGACAAATATGTTACTATTGAGGCTTTGCCAAATTCTACACGCTGCTGGGTTTCACCAGCATATGAGTTTCCTGGTGCCGCTTCAGGCCGGAAGAAGAAAGGAAGCCTTTGTTGCACTCTTTACACCGATAGGGTTTCTCTCTGGTATGAATTCTCTGGTGCTGATTAAGCTGGGAGGAGAAGTAATAGGCTTTATCACACTCTTTACACTTGTAAAACTTCTCTCCAGTATGAATCCTCTGGTGTTTTGTAAGGTACGAAGAGCAGCTAAAAGCTTTGCCACACTCTTTGCATACATAGGGTTTTTCTACACTATGGATTCTCAGATGCTTATTAAGATAGGAAGAACAGTTGAAGGCTTTGCCGCATTCTTTACATATGTAGGGTTTCTCTCCGGTGTGAATTCTCTGATGTCGGTTAAGCTGTGAAGAAAAGTAATAGGCTTTGCCGCATTCTCTACATTTATAGAGTCTGTCTCCAATATGAATTCTCTGGTGTTTAGAAAGATAGGAAGAACAATTAAAGGCTTTGCCACACTCTTTACATACGTAGGGTTTCTCTCCAGTATGGATTCTCTGATGCTTAGTGAGGTATGAAGAACAGTTGAAGGCTTTGCCGCATTCCTTACATATGAAGGGCTTCTCTCCACTGTGGGTTCTCTGGTGTCGAATCAGCTGTGAAGAACACTTAAAGGGTTTACCACACTCTTTACATCTATAGGGCATCTCTTCAAAATGGATTTTCATATGCTGGATCAAATACGAGGAACAGTAAAAGGCTCTGTCACACTCCTGACATGTGAAGGGCCTCTCTCCCGTGTGAATGATCAGGTGTCGAGTGAGGGTTGAGCTATTGTTGAAGGCTTTGCCACACTCTTCACACTGGTAAGGCTTTGCTCCGGTGTGAAGTATCTGGTGTCGAGTCAGGTTTGAGTGATATTTGAAGGTTCTGCCACACTCTTTACATACGTAAGGTTCCTCTCCAGTATGGATTCTCTGGTGCCGAATTAGCTGTGAGGAGAGTCTAAAGGGTTTACCACACTCTTTGCATCTATAGGGCATCTCTTCAAAATGGATTTTCATGTGCTGGATCAAGAATGAGGAACAGTAAAAGGCTCTGTCGCACTCCTGACATTTGTAGGGCCTCTCTCCCGTGTGAATGATCTGGTGTCGACTAAGAGTCGAGCTATTATTGAAGGCTTTGCCACACTCTTCACACTTGTAGGGTTTTGCCCCAGTGTGAACAACTTGGTGTCGAGTCAGGGTTGACTGATATCTGAAGGCTTTCCCACACTCCTTACATTGATAGGGTTTCTCCCCGGTGTGAATTACTTGGTGTTGAGTAAGAGATGACTGTTTACTAAAGGCCTTGCCACACTCTTTACACTTGTACGGTTTCTCTCCTTTGTGAATTATCTGATGTTGACTCAGGGAGTGACGTCTCTTGAAGGCTTTGCCACATTCCTGACATTTGTAGGGTTTTGCTTCAGTATGAATGACCTCATGCTGAGTCAGGGATGAATTAAATTTAAAGGCTTTCCCACAGTCTTTACATTTGTAGGGTTTCCCTCCAGCGTGAACTATTTGGTGTTGAGTAAGTACAGCATGTGTAGGAAAGGCTTTGCCACATTCTTTACACTTGTAGGGTTTCTCTCTCTTGTGAGTCATCTGGTGTTGCGTGAGGTTTCTGCTTCTCTTGAAGGTTTTCCCACACTCTCGGCATTTATAGGGTCTTGCAGCAGAATGGATTATGTGGTGTTGGTGGAGGATTGAGCGGTATTTAAAGGCTTTCCCGCAATCTTTACATTTGTAGGGCAAATCTCCTTTATGCACCCTGTGATGCCCATCAGAAGCCGAGTCATCAATCAATGCTTTGCCACATTCTTCCTGTTTGTACGGCTTCTCTTCACTATGCGCACATTGATGGATGGTAAGTTTTGTGTGTTGATCAAAGGCTTTTGCAGAGTCATTACAGTCACAGGGATTTTCTGGGGAGAAAAGAAGACATACAATTTTAACCATGGCTCAAGCTATGAATTTCATTACACTAACAACATTTTCTCTTCAATATGTTATTTCCCAGCCTCCTTCGTTAATGATCTTCCTATTTTCAATACACATATACTGGAGTCTCTAAGTATCTGTATCTGGATTTGGACGTAGTAAAGAATTGACGGGTGGTTAACTCACACCTGTAAGCTCAGCATGTAGGAGGGTGAAGCAGAAAGATCATGGTAAGTTCAAAGTGAGCATGGGCTCCATACCAAGTGCCAGGATAGCCTGGGCTTCACAGCGAAGCCTTGTCTCAAAATAAACAAAGAACAACAAACCACCACCAACAACAAATTACTACATTCATTAAAGCTGTGTATTTTGGTGCAGGGAAAACAAATTTGCTGGGGACAAAATAATGAGTCCTTCTAAAAGACAATCACACTTTAAAATGTGTTCTTCATTCTTAAGTCTCTTTTCTAAGGGAATATTTGGTTCAAAGTTCAGTCCAGCTACATTTCAATTGTTCACATTCTTAATTAAAGCATGGAACAGGTGCATTTTAAGAATTTCCCCAAATTTCATTTAAGAGGAAAGCTGTTTCCAACCATGATGTGGACATTTAATCAATCATACAGTTTCTTAACAGTGATTTTCTGAGATGCTGTATGCTCTTGATCTCAGTTGGCAATGGGTTTTCTGTTGTGCACAGTTGGCACATACTGACGGTAAAATGCTTTCCAGCCTTCACATTCACTGATATTTGCAGAGCTTCTCTCCTATAAGAACTCTCTGGTGTCGATTAAGAGTTGAACTATTATGGAAGCCTTTGCCATATTTTTGGGCATTTGGAGGGGTTTGCTCTAGTGTGAAAAATTTGGTGTCAAGTAGGGTTAGTTGATATTTGAAGGCTTGCTACATTCCTATCTTACTTTAATGCAAATTGTCAAGGTCATAATTTCTGCATCTTCTCCCTATCATATTTTGTAATAACTGGTTTTTTTTTCCTGCTCTTGTGAAGAGTCTAGGGTATAATGAGAAGAAACACCTGCAAGAAATCAAAATAACAGATCACCTCAGGAACTGCACTAAGGTGAATTATTTCTGAATCTAACCTCAATACCAAGCCAAACAGACATGTCCTCCAGACAGCAGAACAGCAAACAGAAAGAACTCTCCATTTCCCCACAGGTATACACTGAAAAGCCTGTTACTTTCCTCGTCAACCACAGCTCTTCTTTTGTGAAAACAGCACTCTCCCGACACCCCAAGACAAAAACAACTTCCCACATCATCCTGCTCTCTTGGAGAGAAAAAGAAAAGAACAAATGAATGCATTTTTCAAGTGTCTGAAGGTTCCCTGATAGATCATTTCAGCATATCCTGCTCCACAGTGCGGGAGATAACAGGTATACTTTGTACAGTATGTCAGAATGGGAAGACTGTACCTAACCATGAATAATCATTACAGTATCCACAAGATGCTATTACTTCAGACAGTCAACCAGAGAAGAGGAGACAATAGAATCTTTTTTTAAAGATTTTTTTTTTAATGTGTGCATGTGTTTGTGTACAGGTATGTGCAAATTGAGTGTAGTGCCTGCAAAGGCCAGAAGGGGGCAATGGAGCTCTGGATTATAGGAAGTTGTGAGCCACCCAACCTGAAAATCGGGAAGCAAATTTGGGTCCTCTGCGAAAGTAGGACTCGCTCTCAACCAGACTTCCCTCCAGCCCAAGCCCAAGGAGTCCTAAGCAGAAATAAGAGCAAGTGTTTCTGACAGAAAAGATAAAAATAAAACCCTACAGAGAACATAAAACAAAAATCTACTTGAATGACTCTAACACACTCTACATAGTTCAATGGTGTATTATCTGACGGTCCCAGTCCACAGAAACAGGAACAGTTGATAGGTTTCACATTACCGTTGTTTTAATTTGTTATTTGTATACTTAAAGGTTATGCATCTGCAGCTGGAGAGATGGTTCAACAGTTTCAAGCATGTGTAGCTCTTCCAGAAGACCTGGTTTCAGTTCCCAGCACCCACATGGCAGGTAGCTCACAACAATCTGTAAGTCCAGCTCCAGAGGCTCCTGAAAAATCATCTCCATTGAAACAGGGCTTCCCAATCCACATCTGAAAGCATGGCTTCTTCCTGTGTCATTCCTGCCTACCTGGATACATGGTTCCTGACTCTTGTCTCTTCACATTCCAAGGCGCCTTTCTCTGCTCCAGCAATGAGACCAGGTAAGGTTTACACACAGCAAGACCTGTTTAATTACAAAACAGAGAACCATGTTTGGTTAAGAATCTCATAATAACATTTCTTGCTGGGAGAAAAGAAAAGATATAAAAGGAGTTTTGAGGAAATTATTTCTCTGATTATTCCCTGTCGTATACATTAGAGTCTGCCAGGTGGTGGAGGCACACACCTTTGATCCCAGCACTTGGGAGGCAAAGGCAGGCAAATCTCCAAGTTCAAGGCCAGCCTGGTCTACGGAGTAAGTTCCAGGACAGCCAGGGCTACACAGAGAAAAAAAAAGATTATGTGTGAGGGATTTTCAACTTGGAGATGCTAAGCTTCACTTGCACACGTGACCAACTCAAAGCAAATGGACCCTAAGATACAGCCACTATGCTTCATGCCAGCAAGTTTCTGACGTTACCACTGAGCTATAGCACTGGTTCTCAACCTTCCTAATGCTTCAACCCTTTAATACAGTTCCTCATGTGGTGTTGACCCCCCCAACCTTAAAACTATTTTTGTTGCTACTTCATAACTATAATTTTATGAATTGGAATGCAAATGTCCGCTATGCAGGGTATCTGATCTGTGACCCCGGTTGGGGGTCAAGACCCACAGGTTGAGAACCATTGATCTAGAATGAAGACGAAACACTTCCTCAAGAAAGGGGATTTCAACATAAACACAATTAAAATGATTTTCTCTAGACCATCAAGCCCCTAAGTATTTCTCTTATGTGTAGGAATGTCCTCACCAGGGAAACAAGGTTCCTGTAATTCTCCAACATCACATCCCTATACAAATTCCAGCGAGCAGGATCTAGGCATGCTCCTCTAGGGAGAAATAAATGGACACATCCTCACTCCTGAAACACAAGTTGATAGCACAAAGGACTGAACAGAAAGAAGACAAACAACCCCATCGCAAGGTGGGCTAAGGAACTGAACCGAGGTCTCCAAAGAAGAACTCCAAATGGCCAATAAATACTTTTAAAATGGTTCGATGTCCTTAGCCATGAAGGAGATGCAAATTTAATACTTTGAGACTCCATCTCACCACAGAATGGGTATCATCAAGAAAACAAATAATAATGAGCATGTGGAGAAAGGACCTAGTCGCTGTCGGTGGGAGTGTAAACTGGTACAGCCACTATGGAAGTCAGTGTGGAGGTTTCTCAAACAGCTACAAATAGACCACCACATGTCCCAGCATAAAGCCAGAGGGCGCCATATTCTATTACGGAGATACTTGCTCATCTATGGCCATGGCTCTCTAGCCTAATGGCTAGGAAATGGAATCAGCCTAGATGTCCATCAGCGGAAGGGTGGACAATGAAAATGGGATGCATATACACAGTGGTATTTATTCAGCTGTAAAGAAAAATGAAATTTGCACGGAGATAGATGGAATGGAGACAAATTATACTGAGGTCCAGAAAGATAAATGCCACATGTTCTCTCTAGTTTACTATCCTAGCTTTGAATTTTTAGATCTGTACACTTCGCTTGGGGTGTTTGTGGAGGTCAGGAAGCTAGACAGGGGCCACTGAAAGGGGTGGGGCCTTAAGAGAGAAGGGACAGTACAACACACGTGACATGAAAGTATACAGGGACAGCACTGCCCCCAGGGGACTGGGCCCTTCCACATCAATCATCAATCAAGAAAATGGCCCACATGTTTGCCTACGGGCCAATCTGATGGTGGCATTTTCTTAACTGAGGTTCCCTCTTCTCTGACGACCCTAGTTTATGCCACATTGACAAAACCAAAACCAAACCCACCTAACTAGAGCACTGTGTTCTGATTAGCAAGCGATACTGTTAGAGCCGGAGAAAAAGCTCAGTGGTTAGTGCTCCCTACAGAGGGTAAAGGCACTTTTGGCCATGCTTAACAATTTGAGTTCCATCCTCTGGACCGGCAAGGAAGAAAGAGAGAACTAACTCCCACAAGTGGTCCTCCAACCTCCACAAGCATGCTGAAGTACACACACACACACACACACACACACACAACCCCATGTGTACACACCAACATGCACACACACAAGCAGATACAAATGAAAGGTAATTTTAAAAACTTAGGACAAAAGACTCTAACGTTTATATAGAAAAGCAAATACACAGAATAGTCAACACAATGCTGAAAAGTAAGTTCACCAGATGGACGCTGGTTAACTTTAGTGGATTTGGCAGAGAAGTGACGTGAGTTCCAGACTGCAGTAAAAAGGGTTGAATACACACGCCCTGGGGCTGTCTCCGTCAAGAGCGGTGGACTGAGACAGGAGTGAACAAATTTGAGTATCTGGAAATGCTGCTCATTCATTTTCAGTATTCTTTCTTGAGAGAAGTTCCCATACCCCACAACCACCCCAGAGAAACTTGGAGAAGGCCCAAGAGATGCCAGTAGAAATCGTTTGGATCGTGTCTTAATAGCTTTAAAAGCCATCTCTTCTTCCTGCCACCCACAATGACCAGTGGCAGCCGCACAGCTCTTTGGGGCACACCTTCAGCGTTTACGCTCACCTGAAGTTGAGGCTACTGGTTACCCACGCATAACATGGGTGACTCGTTATACCTAATGAGAAAACCTTTACCCTGGGAAAACACAAAAAGTGAAGCAATGAAAGCCCATTTTCAGTACACAGACGTCAGCATAAGCCCTTGTTATAGAGCAATTTCCTTTTCTACCATAGTGTTGAGTAACCGCATAAACAGAATGCACTTACATGTAAATCCCTAGGTCACATCAAGGGCACAGAAAGTAGAGAACTGCATGACAACTGTAGCATTTACAGTTCAGAGCTGGCAATGGCCTTAAGAACAGAAACTACGTGCCAAGAATTCATACAAGTTAAAGTAGGGAACTTAAGGAAAGGGGACGGCTCAGTGGGTAAACACTTGCTGCAGGGCACGTGTGGAATCTCCAGGTGGACCTAAGGGCCGCCTTTAATCCCAGCACTTGGGAGGCAGAGGCAGGCGGATCTCTGGGAGTTCCAGGCCAGCCTGGTCTACCGAGCGAGATCCAGGACAGATACCAAAACTACATGGAGAAACCCTGTCTCAAAAAACCAAAGAAAAAAGAAAAAGAAAAAAAGAAAGAAACCCTGACTAAGACAGCCCCCTTGAGGCTATTTTAGGGTTAGGGAGAAACCCAGTGCCAGGGAAATTCCCAGGAATCCACAAGGATGCCCAGCAATAGTGGAGAGGGTGCCTGAACTGGCCTTCTCCTGTAATCAGATTGGTGACGACCCTAATTGTCATCAGAGAGCCTTTACCCAGTAACTGATGGAAGCAGATGCAGAGACCCACAGCCAAGCACTGGACCGAGATCCTGGTGTCCAGCTGAAGAGAGGGAGGAGGGATTATATGTGACATGGAGGTCAAGGTCGTGATAGGGGAACCCACAGAGACAATGATCTGAGCTCATGGGAGCACATGGACTCTGGACCAACAGTTAGGGAAGCTGCATGGGACCGACTTAGGCCCTCTGCATGTGTGTGACCGTTGTGTAGCTTGGTCTCTTTGTAAGGCTCTTATCAGTGAGATTGGGACCTGTCCCTGGCACTTAGCTGGCTTTTGGAAACCTGTTCTCCATGCCGGATTACCTAGTCCAGGCTTTATGCAGGGAGAGGAGCTCGGTCCTGCCTCAACTTGGTGTGCCATGCTTTGTTCAAGCCCATGGGAGGCCTGCTCCTTTCTGAATGGAGATGAGGAGGAGTGGATGGGGAGGGGGTAGATGGGAGGTAGGGGAGGGAATGGGAGGAGAAGAGGAAAGGGACACTGTGGTCGGTATGTAAAATAAATGAAAAAAAAATGTTAATTAAATAAGATTTTTAAAAAAGACAACCCCCTTGGAATCCCAAGTCAGGAGATAAACAGGGAATCTTTAGAGCAAGGTGGCTAGCTAAACTTGACAAACCAGCACATGCTGGTACTGTGGAATATCTTTCTGTACGCTGTGAATATGTGTTGCTACGACTGGTTAATAAAGAAGCTGCTATGGCCTATGGCGACTCAGGTTATAGTCAGGCAGGAAATCCAAGGGAGAGACAGGAAGAAGAAAGGCAGAGGAGACGGCAGCCTGCTGCCCAAGGAGCAACATGCCAGCAGAAAAGTAAAGCCACGGAACATGTGGCAAAACATAGATTAATAGAAATGGGTTAATTTAAGATATAAGAGCTAGCTAGCAAGAAACTTAAGCCATTGACCATACAGTTTGTAAATAATATTAAGCCTCTGAGTGATTATTTTATAAGCGGCTACAGGACCACGGGTTGGGGAGATTTGTCTGGATGGGGGGAGGGGAGGAGGCTGGGTGGGACCGGAGAAACTTACGCCTACACCTACGGTGGGTTCAAGGGAGAGCTTCTGTGTTAATGTGTGAGACGGAAAATGACTGAGGAAGATACCTGACACCAGCATTTGGCCTCCACATACATGTGCTCATATGTGCATGCACATCCACACCTGCACACAAATGTGCACCCACACACGTGAGTATGCATACACAGTGCATGCACACAAAAATAAATAAAAATCAAGGAAGGAAATGAAGACTTCCGAGTGCGTCCATTTCAAAACTTAAAACGCAGATAAGAATCAGAAAGCGATGGAAAATAAGTGCTCACATTAAAAATGGGTAACTTTGCTAACAACTTACCATGGTATCCATAAGAGAAAACAGAAGCAGGGTTACCAGATGGGAAGCTATCAGAAGTCCCCGGGACCACCGGCCCCCACATTCTGTGTTTTTAAGGATATGAAAAGTGAAAAGATGCTCAAACTCCATCAAAAGATGAGAAGCATAGCCTATGGCATGTGCCTGTGATGCCAGAACTCAGGAGGGTCAAGTAAGAGGACTGTGACATTTGGGCCAGCCTATGCTACAAAGCACGTTCTTAAATAGGCAGGACAGAATAATAAAACTCTACCTCAACACAGCAAAAATGAATAAAACGCCGGGCAGTGGTGACGCACAACTTTAATCCCAGCACTCGGGAGGCAGAGCCAGGTGGATCTCTGTGAGTTTGAGACCAGCCTGGTCTACAGAGCAAGATCCAGGATAGGCACCAAAACTACACAGAGAAACCCTGTCTCAAAAATAAATAAATAAATAAATAAATAAATGAATGAATGAATGAATGAATGAATGAATGAATAAAACACGAGTTAGGTCTGCACTTCGATATTGTTCCACTTCACAGAATAACCTTGGGGACAGGGATGCAGCTCAGTGAAAGAGCACCCGCCTCATAAGATTGATGCCCAAGGCTCAACCCCCACTACTACCGAAAACAATTTTTAGAAGTCCTCACTTTACAAGATGATAGTTCAAGAAGCAATGGGCAATCATAACCACACTAGCGTCCTCACCATCAAAATATAGGTGGCTTTTTGTGTTTCCCCTCTGCAGATTCACCCAGTACAAGATGACAGGAAGTACTGTGGGAAAACATCTAGCTAAGCACACACTTTTCTTGTTATTATTCTATACCAGTGCAGAAAAACTAATAGTTATGTAGTATTTCTATTACAACAAGTATTGTGAGAAATCTAAAATGAAGTATACTAGAGGATTCTGTAGATTACTTGCAAATGCTATCATTACACACAAACTATTGGAGCATCTGCAGATTGTGGGTACCAAAAGATTAGGTGAGTCTCTACCGTTACGACTTCAACTATCAATTTGCTGACCAATGCAAATCACATTAGTTTAGTGGGTTCCCTGTTTCTGAACTGCTCATGAGACGTTGTTTTTAGAAAATAAACCAGAACATTAGAAACACAGGAAGGACCAATGACCAACTGTCAACTTAAGGGACCTTAACACATTGTATTAGTTAGGGTTCCCTAGAAGAACAGAACCAATGGAATGAATATTGAAAAGGGAATATATATTCACAGGGGGGTACAGGAGACTCCCCAAACACGATAGGCTACTACTGTTGCCCTTGGTTCCCTACTGCTGAAGACACTGTACTTCAGTGCTGCAAGCCACAAAACATAGATGAAGTAGGAATTCAGCTGATGGGACAAAGCTAGACCTGGAGGAGTTAAGCACTCTTCCAGAGGATGAGGCCAAGGCTCCAGGACTCTTGGTGATATTGGCTCTTGATTATTAGCTGTTTTCTGCTAAATTTCTCGTGAGCTGTTGCAGCTTTTCCAACATTCATTGGGCACAATGTCCCCTGTACAATTAAAGTATTTGTATAACTTTCTCCAATTGTGCTAACAACAGATGCAGACAAAAATCCCTAATTTCGGGCCTTTCTGTAATTATCGTCATTAGCAGCATCCGGCCAGGACCATTCTTGGATGGACGAAAGTATCTTATCTGAGATACCTCACAGACTCTCTAAGAACAGACTTAAGCATCCAGACTATCTGTTTGACAAGGCCTGGCAGATGTGCTAATTAAGCTTAACTTTCTCCTTTCCAAAGTCTTATCTCTAGCTTTAGATCCACCCTTACCAATTAACTCAGAACTAAAGGGTTCCTACTCACAGGTACATCTACCTGTGACAGAAGTTGCCTAGCCAAAGTTGCCTAGTGACCGAGCACATTCACCAGAAACAGTAGGAGCAGAGATAGCTTGGAGAGATAAGGGTCAAATGGAAAAAAGGAAGCTTTATTTTCAGAGATGGGTTGGAGAACAAAAAAGAGAATGGAAGGACTAGATGGGTAAGAACTGGAGAGGAACAAACTGAGATGGGGAAAACTAGATTGGAAGAGAACTGGATTAGAGGTGAACTAGATTGGAGGGCTACAAGAGAAGACTAGAAGAACGGGATGGAAGATGAAGAAGAGCCAGATGAGGAAGAACTAGTTGGGTAAGAACGAGATGAGAAAGACCAAAATTATATAAAGGAATTAAGACAGCACTCAGAGGGAACAGTAGAAAGAGACAGAGAGTATCAGGCAAGAAAGGAGCAATTTATGAGAGCAGAAAAGAAGCTGTGTAAAGAGAGAACTGACTCAGAAGAATAAAGTATATGGACTAAAGAATTTTGTGTACATAGATTTATTAGAGAATCCCTCAGATTAATCCACTACTGGTAGCGTCTCTTCTGGAATTCTGGGTGAAGGCTATTGAGGGGCTGAACCCCAATAGCTTTCGATACTTCAGATACAGCACCCAGTGGATCAGATCCGAAAGATCCCTCCCTGAGGACTAGCTTTTATGGTACCAGAAGAGGCCACGCAAGTTTCCAAAGGAGAGAATCAACCAATAGTGCTACCCAGCTATGAAGCCTATGAATGATACCAACCAGGATAGCATAACACATGCAAGAATTGGAGGTAACTAACTCTCTTAACTGGATTCAGTGTTTGCTAACCAAGAAGGAAATCATGCCTGGTACTGGAAACCTAGCCAGCTCCTCAGAGCTAGTGAGATCATGGGTCTTAGAGAAGAACCTACGACCGTCACTTTTACTAGGCCAGCATAGTTTCTAACCCCATTCTAAATACTCACCCCCTACACTCACAGATAAATGTAGTTCTCACCTCTCATCAAAGAAAATTCTCTTTGCAACAGATGGAGACCGTTAGAGAAAAGCACCCAACCGATCAAAATGCAGAAAACAACTAACCATATCAGCTACAATTGATACACCTACAACACAACTCCTACACCTGAAGCTCGGTGAACATCCACAGGGGTGGAGGGGTAGGTACTAGAGGGGCTGGCTGGCTGGTGTCAGATTGTGTCTCCGAGAAATGTCAGGGAAGCTACGCCCAGGAAGCTTCAACAACACAGGTCCTAAACACGACCTGAACAAGGACCACACCAACAGACACGCTAATGTGGAAAGGCAAAATCTCACAGGCCCCAACCCTAGACAAAGAACTACGGGCCAGTAAAGATTGCTGAGAACTGGAGAAACAGTCTTCCCCTAGGAAGAACTTCCAACTGATTATTCAATACCAAGTGATCAGCCCTGAAATTATATACATACAAGTAACATTATATAGTTATATAGACTTAGGGTGTGTGTGTGTGTGTGTGTGTGTAACAATTAAAGAAAAGCCAATGAATTTGAGAGAGAGCAGGGGGTACACAAGAGGGACTGGAGTAACTAAGATATTCCAGCAGTTTGTGTCTAATGACAGCATTTGCAAATACCCAAGAAAAAAATGGTAAGGGGTAAAATACGGTTCTCTTCAGTCTCAGCATGCTTAGGATAAAAGACCTGCCATGGAAAGGGTACCCAAAATAGAACTCAGAGGAATAGACTCTCAACTTCACACTGCACACAGATGATTGACAAAAAATATAATATTAATTATATTAATTTCAAAAAACAAGAACAAAAAACAATTGCCAGGCATTGGGGTGCGTGACTTTAATCCCAGCACTAGGGAGGTAGAGGCAGATGGTTATCTGTGAGTTCCAGGCTAACTTGATCTAAACAGAATTCCAGGATAGCCAGGGCTGCACTACACGGAGACTCCCTCTCCCTCTCCCTCTCCCTCTCCCTGTCTCTCTCTCTCTCTCTCTCACACACACACACACATATGTGTATGTGATATGTATACATTACATATAACATATATGTTAAATATATATTTTAAAATAGGGAATTTATTAGATTGGCTTGTACAATGTATTAGTTAGGGTTACTATTGCTATGATGAAACATCATTACCAAAAGCAAGTTGGGGAGGAAAGGGTTTATTTGGCTTACACTTCCACATCACAGTTCATCATCAAAGGAAGCCAGGACAGGACAGGGGCTGATGCAGAGGCCACAGAGGGGTGCTGCTTACTGGTTTGCTTCTAGTAGCTCGCTCAGCCTGCTTTCTTATAGCACTCAGGACCCACCAGCCCAGGGGTGGCCCACTCACAATAGCCTGGGCTCTTCCATATAAATCACTAATTAAGAAAATGTTCTACAGGTTTGGCTACAGCCAGCTCTACTGGAGGCAGTTTCTCAAATGAAGTTCCCTCCTCTCCGACAACTCTATCTTGCGTCAAGTTGACATAAAACTAGCCAGCACATGCAATACAATCTGGGTTAGTGACAATGGTTGTCTTCACACGGGAAAGACTGACCAGTTTGCAAGGCTGGATACCCCTGTAGTCCTCACCTCATGCTTAAAGCCTAGAGGATCCCTGGAGGTCCACTAAACTTCAGTCCATGTCGGACGTCCAAATAGTATCAGCAAAAGAATGTAGCAGCAGCAGCGGTAACAGCAACAAAAGCAGCAACAGGATAGATGAACTTACCAGCAAGACTGTAAGAGCAAAGGCAAAGCTCTCCTCTAGGACTTCCTCTTACTTGAGCTGCCAATGGAAGGTAACACCCACGTGAGTCTTCCCACCTCAGACAACCTAACCAAGAAAATCCCTCACAACTATCAATCTTAATTGATTCTAGATCCAGTAAAACTGACAACCAGGGCTAAACATCACACATATGGACCGTTTTCGAATCATGGCAGCTGACAATTCCTGAATAGCTATAGCATGAGAAGTTAAGTTCAACGAAAAAAGAAAACATGGGTAAAGAGTAAAACTGCTTTTCTCTTCAGTCTCTTCATGCTCAGGATAAAAGACCTGCCATGCAAAGGGTACCCAAAATAGAACTCAGAGGAATAAAATCTCAACCTCACACAGCACACAGATAATTGGCTGATGTAGTTGTTA
>CABHPH010162341.1:0-48016 GCA_902168325.1 Peromyscus nudipes | reverse complement strand
GCTCAGGGATTGTTGGGTTTTCAGGCTCAGGGATTGTTGGGTTTTCAAAACCTGGAAGTAAGCTTTGATCATTTGCCTTACATGAACCAACTCTACAGTCTGTCCTCTGACCTCCACACAAGTAATAATTAAACAACTTCTAATCCCTCAAGTCCATGCTTCCATTACATTTCCGGATTCTTTTCTTTGAGCCTTTTCATGCCTGAATCTAATGCAAGAGGGTCAGATCTGCTGTGTTTTAAGAACTATAACAAACTCTTAATAAAAACTGGAGCGATAGGTCAGCAGTTAAGAGATTTATTTAAGAGTAACAACAAATAGCGGTCTCCTGGCTACCTTTCTGGATAGTTACACATTTTAAAAAGTTAATTATGTGTACAGGGCTGGGTTATGTACATGTGAGTGCAGTGCCAGAGGAGACTAATAGAGGCTGTCAGATCCCCTGGACCTGGAGTTACACGTGGTTGTGAGCTGCCCAATGTGGGTGCTGGGAACAGAACTCAGGTCATGCAAGTCAAATTGGAGCACTTGACTGCTAAGCCATCTCTCCATTCTCTAGTATTATCTTATTTAAACTTCAAAAACCTGATGAGGGTTACCAGTTCATCTTATGACAAGCAAGTGGCCCATAGAAGTTTAGGTCTTCATTGTCTGTATCTTTGAAGCAGAGCTAAGAAATAGATAATCGCCGGGCGGTGGTGGCGCACGCCTTTAATCCCAACACTCAGGAGGCAGAGACAGGCGGATCTCTGTGAGTTCGAGGCCAGCCTGGGCTTCAGAGTGAATTCCAGGACAGGCTCCAAAGCTACACAGAGAAACCCTGTCTCAAAAAACAAAACAAAACATAACAAGAAAGAAAGAAGGAAGGAAGGAAGGAAGGAAGGAAGGAAGGAAGGAAGGAAAGAAAGAAAGAAAGAAAGAAAGAAAGAAAGAAAGAAAGAAAGAATCCCCAAGCACAGAGGCTAGTGCACAGGTCGCCCCCAGGTAACCCCTTATTTCCCCAAGGTCCAGTTGCTATGACAATAAGCTTGTGGCCCCTGGGAAATTACCCTGGACTGCAGCAAGGGTTTTTAAAGCACATTCAGGAAGCTGGGAAGCTAGGAAGCCAGCAGCTGGCACACAAAAGATCAACATCTATTGGCCTAAAGGCTGGGGACCTCTAAGTATCTACCTGTATGAGCTCACATAGCACAAAGGGTACCTGTACTCCACCTTAGGGGCTCACTGGCTGATAATAGAGAGAGCCAGGCCCGAACTGAGTCCTTAGATCTCGGGAAGAGCAAATAGCCAGTCTTTGGGAGTATGCAGCTTGATGAAAGAGGAAGACACTTGTACGAAAGGGAAATTCCACCCTGAGGGGAAGGAATCATATGGTTCCACAGGACAGGGAGAGAGGCTTCCACCTGAGACTTGGGAAAGCACATCCTAGTAATCCCAGCACTCAGGAGTTTGGGACAGGAGGATTGCTGTGAAATCAAAGCCTGGGCTACATAGTGAATTTTAGGACAATCACCTGAACTACAGAGTAAGATCCTGTCTCAAATAACAAACAAACAAAAAATCCCTAGCACCACATAAACCAGGTATGGGAACATTAAGGACATGGAAAAGGTAGTATGGGAAGTTCAAGGTCATCCTTGGCTACATAATGAGTTTGAAGCCAGCCTAGTCTACATGAGACTCTTTAAATATAAATATTCATATTTATTAAATCGATTTATTATACAATTAATTACCAAAAAACCCCTCTCTTTATGGATTTTTAAGGAAACAAGCATTCAGACATTCAAACCATAGGACCACACATTTTATCACACTTTTTTTTTTTTTTTAAGAGGACTCCAGTCACACAAGGACCACAATCACACAGGCAGTCTGGAACCCACCAGGCTGGCCCCAGACTTAAAGGCCTCAGTCTCCCAAGTTGCTAGGATGATAGGCATGCACCACCACACCCAGCCTTATCACGGTTTTTACAATGAAAAAGAAAGTTTTGCTTCATCGCACTGATAATACAAGCTCATAGCTAGCTGCTAAGGAGATGTGGGGTGAAGTTCCCATGGAAACGGGGCAGGGTGGGGGGAGACGGGGAGGGAAGCAGCACACCAGGCATTCCAAGTGGGGGGGGGGTGTCTGTGCAGATGCATGGAGAAGGCAAACAAGGGCTTTGGCCCTCAACTCCACCCTGCTCTGCTCTCCCCCAGGTGCCAAGAGGAATGTCCCTTTGGAACTTTCGGTTTCCGGTGTTCTCAGCGCTGTGACTGCCACAACGGAGGTCAATGTTCACCGACCACAGGTGCCTGTGAATGTGAACCTGGCTACAAGGGCCCTAGCTGCCAAGAACGGCTATGCCCCGAGGGCTGGCATGGCCCAGGCTGTTCCTTGCCCTGTCCCTGTGACCCCGAAAACACTATCAGGTATGAGCTGTGGATAGGTAAGTCTGGGGCAGGGTCTGGGTGGCCCCCATGATGGAGAAAGGCTTCCCAGGCTGTGGCTCCACCTCCAGTGTGGCTAGCCAGTCAGATGGGAGAAGCAGGGTCTTCAGGGCTTTGATCTCTCTGATAAAATGTGAAAACTAATGCCACCCAGCTGGAGTCAGGACCAGACCTTAGGTCACCGGCCACCTGTTCTCTGTGTCAAGCTGCCTGGGCTTCACACTAGGTCAGTCTCAAGCCTCACATAGGAATGACTCACAGAAATGGGGGACTAGAACGGGATAGTTCTAGGCGCTGGGTTGGGTTGGGGTGACGGCTGATGCACGGTGTCTGGTGAACTATCTTGGAGAGTCCTCTTTTCCACCCTGTGCATCTAACCAGAAGCTGGAGCCTTAGAAAGCTCATCGGGGACCCAGAGAGGCCCCAGCCAGATGGGAGAGCAGGAAGGACAGAGATTGGCCCCTGCCCAGAATGGCTTGGAAATATGTGGACAGTAGCTAGTCTCTCTTACTTCCAGAGAGGACTGAGCCTGAGAAGCAGAAGAGTAGATGGTCCCAGCCTCCTCGCCCACCTCTTTCCCTTCCTGCTAGCGGCTCCAGCTGCCCTGCCTTCTGTTAGTAAGTGGGGCTGTCAGCCCTGGAGATGCCTCACTGTCCTCTATCTGACTGCCTGCTGTCAGGACAGTAAGGGGTGGGAACATCCTTTCTCCTGGCCTATGAACGTCCCAGGAAGACAGACTGGCCCAGACAGTGAATACTGTGCAGATGGCCAGGCAGAGAAGGCCTCTGCTCTGAGGTCCCTCTTCACCTCCAGTGTGGTTTCTCACAGGTCACCCTGGAGCCTCCGGCCACAGCACACAGGGCATCTCAGCATGTATGAGTTCAGATGAATATGGTTCCTTGGTGGCATCTCAGGGGAGAACTATACCCAGAGAACCTAGAGCCAAGGTCTATGTGAACATTTCCGTGCCTTGTTAATTCACTCACCAAACATGAAGTGCCCCCACAGGACAGGGCCAGGCTACAAGAGGGAAGCCCAGGTGCTCTTAGGATCTCAGATTCTGAGTATTCACTGACACTGACACTAGGCACTTTCTTGAATATTCTTCCAATACAAGGCACCTCCAGTAGTGTCTCAGAGCCCTGCTTTGTTTCCAATGGACCAAAATTCATTCAGCCAAACCACGGCATACCATTAAGTGTATAACACACCCAACATCAGAGGTTGAGAAATATTAGGGTAGAAATATATGTGTCCCTGGCTCTGCTGGGTCTCAGCATGTGTCCAAGTTACCGTGACCTTGGATATGTGCGTAAAAGATCACAAGAAGCCACCATGCTGGTCAGGAGAGGCATCCTGGAAGAGGTGGCCTGTGGCCTGGACTGAAGGACAGGATGAGAGGTTTAAGGTTCCCAAGTACGGGGATGAGAAAGCCGCTCACAGGTGGAAGACATCATGGGACACCCATCCCTGCTGGGAAGCCAAGGAGGCTGCTGAGGTCCCCATTCAGGAAGAGTCCCTACCATAGAAATCCACTCAAGCCCCAAATTAAAAAGCTATTGTTTTCCTCCCATGCCTGGGCAACCGTGCCCTGCATAATTTATCTTTCTTCTGAAGGAGTCCTCCATGCATTATTAATCTGGAAGGACTCCCTCTTCTCTGTCGCTAATCTCAGCCCATCCAATATTAATGATTATTTGCTTTACTGTCTTTAACGGGTGTCATGTTTCAAGGAACTGGGAGGCAAGAGCCCTCCTTAGACATGGGTCCTTGGAAGGTGCCTGCCAGCCCAGCTCCAGGCAGGCTGCTTAGACTCCAAAGCACTACCTCCTTGGGGAGAGCCTGGTCCCAAGACTGGACCTCCAAGGGCACCAGCACCCTGCCTTATCCATCTCTATCACCACTGCCTCAGCCTTCAGTGACAGGCATCACTGAATTCATCTTAAACAGTACATCCTTCTGGGTAGCTCCACCCACTTGCTTTTTAAATATTCACCCTTCTCTAAGTTCTGACACTCAAAGATGTTTCCAGTCAGTGCCACCCAGAGGAAGCAAGGTGTCTGAGATGAGAACCTCTGGTCTAACTGAATCCTTGCTGCTCTTGGCTTTGTCTTTATGCACACTGAGGACAGGTCTCTCCCTGTGTGTGGACACTCTCAGCCTTGCTCCTCCTGTGAAGCTCTGACTCACTATAGAGCGATCCTTCTCTTGGGATATAAAGAAAGCTAGGGGTGTGCCTCAGTTGGTAGAGCATTTGCCTGGCACCCATACGGCCAGGATGCATATTCCATCCCCAACATAGCATAAACTGGGCATGGTGGCACACACCTGTAATTCCAGCATGTAGGAGACAAAGGCAGGAGGTTCAGAAGTTCAAGGTCATCCTTGGTTACTTGGAGGCCAGAATGGGTGCTATGAGATCTTGTTTCAAAAAATAAAAATAGGATGGGGTGAAGGAAGGAAGGGAGGAAGGAAGGAAGGAAGGGAGGGAGGGAGGGAGGGAGGGAGGGAAGGAAGGAAGGAGGGAGGAAGGAAGGGAGAGAAAGAAGGGGGAGAAAGGGAGAGAAGGCAGGAGGAGAGGAGGGAGGGAGAGAGAGACAGATGGGGGCTACAATTCCAATCTTAAGGCAGCTAAATTGCAGGTATTTGGGTGGGGGGTTGTCCCCTCTGTCCTGGCTTCAGATCTACTGCTAATCCCAAAGATGGGAAGAGAAAGACCCCCAACCCAAATCATCATGGGCAAATTAATTAAAGCAAGCTTTTTTATTCATGTACAGGGGCTGCCTCCCCCTAAGGCAGGGTTGAGAGGTCAGCATTGGATGTGAGGAAGACAAAGCTTTTATAACTTGGGGGGGAGGTAGGGAGTTTCCAAATGGGGGATTTGTCAGGCAAAATCGAGTTCCAGGAGCAGAACATAAGCATAGCAGTTACTCCTAAGGACCTCCCAAAACAATGGTTGCCGGGTGAGCATGCAAGGGAGTCATAGGTGCTGTAAAACCTTTAAAAACAAAGGGAGGTTTGCAGGTTGGTTATAAACAACTTTTTGAAACAAAGATATGATTGACATTCCTGGAAGGTGCAGTGCAGAACCATTTGTAGTTAAGGTAACAGGTGGGGCACAGCCCAGTCCTTGAGAAACAGAGGTTTAATCATAACAGGAATGAGCCTAGTTTTTCTTTACTATAAGGTGGCCTTTAAGTCTAAGATGGAGGCAGGCTGGTTCTTTACTAGCTGCCGAAGAAAATACCCTGATATATATATACCCCTCTCCTCTCTATGTCCACCTCCCAATCTGTCTGTCACTTTTGATCAGCACAGGAGCAACTTCTCTTGTGGTCTTTGGAAGTGGGATGGAGGTGAAGTGACTAGAAGCCTTGCTTCATTTGTTCCTGAACCTGTGCAGAACTTGGAACAAGTGGGGGCTTCCAGTCTCCAGCATCCTTCTGAGGAGACACAGGACTCTAACCCCAGCCCACCCATAACCTCTCCCTGCCCCCTCCCCTCTGGCTAGCTGCCACAGAGAGGTTTTGGGTTGCCCTGGGAAGGAGCAGGGCTGGGGAGCTTTGTTTCCTCTTTGGACTCTGAAAACACAAAAGAGCCCACCTTTCTTCATAGAGCATTCACCTTGAGGACAGTGTCTGGGTGTCAGGCTTCTTAAATGTTCCCTCCAAAATTGGATTGTCATAGATGAGTTCCAGTAGCCATGATGGCGGATTACCTTTGAAAGATTTGATTTAGCCAGCAGATGCCACGGAGATAGAAATCTCATCAGGGCAAAAGAAAGGCAGAAAAACGCACTCTGTGTAGCTGCCACACACATTGTGCAGCTTTCGGCTCCTGTTAGCTAGTGATTAATCTGTGTCCGGGGAAGAGGAAGAAAATCAGGAAAACCTGACACAGAGGAGGCAGCCTGAGTATCGATGATGCGGACTTTGGTCCCAGCCTCCCCCAGCACTGCGCCAACAACCAGGTGACCCAGGGGTAGGGAGGCCCTGGCAGGGGGCCATACAGGCAGAAGGATAGCCATGAGTTCAAAGCCAGCCTGGGCTTCATAGTCTCAAAAAACAAAAAATAAAAAGCCAAATTGTCTGCGGTCACTCCTCAGCATCTTTTCAGAGGAATATTTAGAGAATTATAACAGATCATCAAATTAAGAAGCCAATGTCCTGTTTCTAGAAATAGAATTGTAGAGCTGGGGATATAGTTCAGCTGGTGGAGTGTTGCTCTATTGCTGTAAAGAGACTCCATGGCCAAGGCAACTTATAACAGAAAGCATTTAATTGTAGTTTGCTTACAGTTTCAGAGGGTCAGTTCATGATCATCATGGCAGGAAGCCTGGTGGCAGGCAGGCATGGTGCTGGGACAGTGGCTGAGAGCTTACATCCCGATTCACAGGCAGCAGGCAGAGAGAGAGAGTAAGCATGGGCCTGGCATGAGCTTTTGAAACCTCAAAGCCCACTCTCAGTGACACACTTCCTCCAACAAGACCACACCTCCTAATCCTTTCAGAACAGTTCCACAACTAGGGACCAAGCATTCAAATCTATGAGCCAATGGGGGCCATTCTCCTTCAGACCACCACATCTAGCACATACCAAGCCCTGGATTCCATCCCCAACACCCAGTCAACTAGGTGTACTGACTGGAATCTCGGTACCTCAGAAGTGGAGGCAGAAGAATTAAAAGATGAATTTCAACTTCATAGCAAGTGTCAAAGTAAAAAAAGAAAAGAAAAAGAATAGAGACTATAAGGGTGTGAGAAAGAAAGGAATGGGGTTGGAGAGACAGCTCAGCAGTTAAAGCAAATGCTGTACTTGTAGAGGACCTGAGTTCAGATCCCAGTACCTGCACATTTCTCATATTTCAGATCATGACTTTAGTTTGGGAGGACTTTACAGTTTTGTTTTAGTTTGAGGATTTGTTTGTGTGGCTTATATTTTGTTTGTTATGGTTTTTATTTTAAGATCTATTTATTTATTTACTCCATGTGCACTGGTGTTTTGCATGTATGCATGTCTGTGTGAGGGTGTCAGATTCCCTGGAACTGGAATTACAGATAGTGCGAACTGCCATGTGGGTGCTGGGAATTGAACCTGGGTCATCTGGAAGAGCAGCCTGTGCTCTTAACCACTGAGCCATCTCTCCAGTCCCTGTTGTGAGATTTTGTTTGGGGATTGTTTGGGGTTTTTTTTTGGGGGGGTGGTACTGAATTGAACCCAAGGCCTCAAACATACTTGGCAGGTACTGAATTATATCCTTAGCCCTAAAATATAAACTTTGTATATAATTTACATATTTTATTTAATCTTAAATCATTAGCTATTTGGGAAACAATGAATACCTCGATTACATTCCTCCTCCTCCTCCTCTTTTTTTTCTTTTGAGACTGTGTCTCACTATGTAGCACTGGTTAGCCTATAATTCACTATGTAGACCAGGCTGGACTTGAACTCACAAGGATCCACCCTGTCTCTGCCTGCCAAGTGCTAGGATTAAAGGTGTACACCACCACACCTGGCATCTAACATTCCTTCTTAGGACAGTCCTAACCCATTTAACTAGCACCTTCTTGTCAGAGGTGACACGAAGCCCAGGATAAACATGGCCAGACCTTGGTTCAAACCCCAGCTCCATCATTTACCCCCTTATCTGTGTGACCTTGGGCAGGTCCCAGAACCTCTGGGTACCACCTGTAAAATGGAGGCTCACATTCCTACCTCACAGGTTGGTGGAAGATAAGAAATATATGTGTGAGGTGCCTGCTGCTTTAATAGCCTGGTCACATATTATTTATTATTATTCAAATTGCTTCCATTTTCCACTGTTATAAATAATGCTTCAGGGAACATCTCTGTGCATAAATCTTCCTCCACAGCCATGGCTGTTTCCTTAGGATAGATTCTTAGAAATGGAATTACAAGACCAAGGCATCTGCATATATTTAGTCTCCTGATACATAACCTCGGATTGTCTGGAAACCTTTACCAGCATTTGAAAAGCTCGTCCGTGTTTTGATAGAGAGAAGGTAATATCCAATTGTTGTTTTGACTGGATGATTAATGAGACTAAACATTTTCTGAAGTGATTATTAGCTACTGGTACTTATTATTCCAGAACTGTCTGCTCTGGTCCACCCCCTCATTTTCTACAAGAACACCAGGGCCTCCTAGAAGAGAGGCTGACTGGCTGCTCACAGTTAGTCTGTTCATTAATTCATTCATTTAAGTATGCCATGAGGTCAGCACTTCCCCTGTGCCAGGAACCCCACTGGGCCCTGAGAGGTGACCAGACAGACAAGAACTCTTCCCCAGGGAGCTGGAACCTAGTAGATAGACAGAAAACAAACAAGTCAATAGACAGAGAAAACAATTCAACACAAGGGCCGGGGTTGTAACTCAGCTGACAGAGTGCTTGCCTAGCATACATAAATGGGTTCGAATTCCAGCACAGCATAAAACCAGGTGTGGTCATGGTACCCAGCTGTTACCCTAGCACTGGAGAGGTGGAGGCGGGAGGATCAGGGTTGGGAGCTGTTGAGTAAAGTTGCTTGCCATCGAGCTTGGTGGCCTGAGCTTTATTCCTGGGACCTACATGGTAGGAGGAGAGCTGACTCCCACAAGTTGACCCCTGACTTTTACATGTGTGCCGTGGCATCCCCGTGCCCATGCACTTACACACAAAATAAATAAATAATGCAAAATACAAAACTCAGGATCGGCCTCAGCTATAGTGCAAGTTTAAGGCTGTCTGAGGGCCTGTCTCAAAAAGAAAGTAATTAATAATTAAATACGGTAAAAGCTATGTGCATTCCTATGGGTGCGAACTGGACAGTGAATATGAGCTGGGACGGGGAGCCAACACCGGCCCCGGAACACCAAGCTCCTGTCCTTGTGGGACTTAAAGGAACAAAGACTAGCATTGGCCAGCCACTGCAGGGCTTCCCAGATCAAATCTGAGCCCGATTCTTCGAGGGCAGGGAGGAGGTGATCGGAGCAGCCAGTTTCCACTTACCCCCTGCTGTGCTAGTCTGGGCTGGCCCAGAAGCAAATGCCAAGTGTGAACCATGTGGGCATGTAGTGAAGAAGTGCTTGCCTAGTCTGCAGGAAGCCCTGGACTGGTCTCTAGAACCACACAAAAGAGAGACTTAAAAGGAGCCATGTTAGGGTGGGGAGGGGGGGGTGACAGGAGCTGAAGGGATGGGAAAGGCTGTAGGTCTGACTTCCCCCCGGGAGAGCTCAAAGGAAGGGAAGGAAGAGGAGAGAATCGGCTTACAGCCGAATTCTGAGAAAGTGTGGCAAGCGAAGGAGTGTTGAGGTCACAGGAGCCCATCAGAGGCCTCTCAGGAGTGGCCTACCTTAGCGTCTGCTGAGACCATCCTAAGGAAAATGCCCCAGCATGTGGACTCAGCAGATGGTGTCATGAGTCAGTCACACCCCTGCAGAGATCAGGTGCTCAGCAGGGCACGCCATTACTATATTTGGGGGCTCTTGATCAGGAATGGATATTGGCTGCTGGACCAGACCATGATCAGTCAAAGCTGTCCCACTCCACGGTCACGCCCCCACTGCCACCAACGGCTCTTTCTGTAGCCTTCACAGATAAAAGAGGGAGAAGGGCTCGCTCCGTTACAGAGCCTCAGGAGGCCCAAGTGGCAGTTCCCTTAGGTACACACAGTATCAGTGAGGAGTCACCCTATGCTGAGGTCTTCTTTGAACTCTTATTTATCAATGTTCTCCAAGAGTCTACTCTGGGGAGAGCTACTAGTATCATGGTTGACTTCTCAGGATCCCCCCCACACACCTTAGGTATCTGCTGTGGGTGAGGGGTGAGTGATGAGAACTCTGGACTTCAGAGTCTGTAAGTCAAGGGAGTAAGACACTGCCTTATGCTTTGGGCTGTGTTGTTTTATAAAGAATATACAAGCTGGGCATGATGACGCATGCCTTTAATCCCAGCACTCGGGAGGCAGAGGCAGGTGGATCTCTGTGAGTTTGAGGCCAGTCTGGTCTACAGAGCAAGATCCAGGACAGCCAGGGCTATACAGAGAAACCTTGTCTCAAAAAACCAAAAATAAAAAAGTAATATATATATGTATGTATATATATACATATTTGAATATGTATGTATATATATATATATTTCAGTTGGTAGAGTCCTTGTCTAGTATGCAGGAGGCCTGGGTTTGATCCTAGCATTGCGTAAACAGGGTATGGTAACACATACTTCACATATATGTCATCTTAGCCCTTGGGAGGTGGAGGCAGGAGTACCAGAAATTGAGTGTCACCTTCGGTTACATAGGGAGTTCAAAGGCAGCCTGGGCTCCATGAGTCCCTGTCTAGAAAAAAGGGGGAAAAATGCATGTTTGAGAATCAGAAGGCCTGGGCTCTAATCCTAGCGGTGTACCTCCTTGCTGAATGACTTAGGCAAGGTACTTAACTATGAGCCTTGTACGGCCGTGACATCTTCTCATAACCAAGGCATGACTAGCTTAACCACAGGGGTCCTTTGCTCTTACTGCAGTGGGAAGGCTAGACTTGGGGAGGGCGAGGAAGGGACACAGTTGCAACCCTGACTGGAATGTCCTCTTACCCCTTCTTTCCTCTGCTCAGCTGCCACCCAGTCACTGGAGCTTGCACCTGCCAACCAGGCTGGTCGGGCCACTTCTGCAATGAGTCCTGCCCTGCCGGCTACTATGGCAACGGTTGCCAGCTGCCCTGCACCTGCCAGAATGGCGCTGACTGCCACAGCATCACTGGGGGCTGCACTTGTGCCCCAGGCTTCATGGTAAGTCAGGAGAGGCCTCTCATAGCCTCCCTGGTCCCCAGTGGGCCAGCTCCCCATACTTTTGGCAATCTGGAGTGTGACCCTCTGTCCAGGAATGAGGGATAGGACTGTCTCTGTGTCACCTTCAGACATAGAGTGTGTCTGAGAGCCCTTGAAGCTGTTCTCTGAGGTTTATAACTGCAGGGGTAACAGAGTCTGTCCACTGTCCTCAACCCTGAAACTGTCTTCCTCTCCCTCCAGCTCGTCCCTGTCCTCCTGTGCATACATTTTCCACTTATTTATTTATTATTTATTTGTTTGTTTATTTATTTTAAAACAAAGCCTCACTGTATAGCCCCAACTGGCCTGGAACTCACTATATAGACTGAGCTGGCCTCAACATCACAGAGCTCCACCCACCTCTGCTTTCTGAGTGCTGGGATAACAGGCGTGCACTATCAGGCTGGGCAATGTTAATTCTGAGTGTGGGTAGGGGGTGTTGTGTGAATGGGGGCGTTGTCCAGAGGATTGAACCTACAGCCTCCCACATGTGAGGCCACCGCACTCACTGCCTCTGAGCTCCAGCCCCATTCTTTCTTTTATTCATGTTTCTATGCTCCTGTTTGGACCTCTTAATTTTCATTTCAGATGGCTGCCTAGCAGAGTAGGAACTGATAGATGCCCAGTTTCCCCAGCCCTTCCCTTCCTGCAGAATATTAGGATTTTCCCATGTTCACAGCCAGTGTTGCAGTGAGCATCTTCTTTCATGCGACTCCCCACCCCGCCGTCCCATTGAATTATTTCCTTCGGGTGAATTCCCAGGTCAGCGGGCACAATATATTCACGGCTCTTGATGGATGTTGCCAGATCACTTTCCCAAAGGGTTATATAAATCTATGCTGTCGCGGGTTATATATGCATGTGCCTTGTTCAGAACAGTTTGGGCTTTTTTTTTTTTCTTCCCATCTTGCTAATTATATAGGTAGAGAATGGCTCCTAAATGTTGCTCTCATTTGCATGTCTGATTACTAGGTAGAGCGAACATTCCCCCTACATGTTTGTTCACTGTATTTCCTCATCAATCATGTTGGTCTTTACAAGGTTTGATTTGGGGGAAGTTGACACTGGGGATGGGATATGCTCAACTGCTCAGAAGACCCCCATACTTAGGTGTCCCCAGAGATAATATTCCATTGTGCTTTGAGAAGTGTTTGTGGAGTTGAAACCTGTAACCAGGTCACATACATTCTGGCTGTCCTACCTACAATCATGTCACCTTGGACCCACACTCTTGGGTTCTGTTTATCCTCTGTGAAGGGGCTCTTACCTTACTAGGTTACTTATGGTACAGAGAAGGGATGCCTGGAGCCACCATAGATTGCAGCCTTGGTAAATTACAGGTTCAGATCCAGCATGTCTGCGGTGTGACTGAGGCTTTATATATCTGCTGAGTTCCCACAGGTTGTGGGTGCTGCTGGTCAGTGGTTCTCACTGTGTAGGAAGCAGATGCATAGCAAGGTTTGTTTTCTTCCTTCCTTCCTAAAGTTATTTGTTTTGAAGATAGTCTTACGTATTACAGGTTTTCTGGATTGCTATGTAGCAGGGATAACCTTGAACTTTGGATCCTCCTGCCTCTGTCTCCTCAGTGCTAGGATGATATGCATGGACCAAGAAACGTGGTTTATGCAATGCTCTAGATCAAACTCGGGTCCCCATTCAGTTCATGACAGGCAAGCACTCTACTATCTCAGCTACCTTCTCCAAGAACAAGCTTTTTAGCCTTGATTGCAAGGTCGTTGGCCTTGGAGGTGCTGGTGAGCCTGGCCTGGTTGAGGGCCGGCTGGCTGGCATGGTATAAATCCACTGATTCCTAAGCTCTTGTGACCATCATGGCAGTGGATCTTTTGGGAGCAAGTGCTCCTGGTCTGCAGAGCTAGGCTGGGACAAAATGCCATCGAGCTCCAACGTGCTCCTCCCCAGAGCAGATAAAGCTGGGTGGACATGGACTCTGGGGTCTTTAAAGGGAAAGAAGTCTGTCGTCTGTCTCTTCTACATAGTTCCTCTCTTATTTGCCTGTGTTGGCAAGAATTTTGGTCCATTACTATCTAAAAGAATGGAAGCACTGGGATTGGGGATTTAGCTCAGTGGTAGAGTACTTGCCTAGCAATCACAAGGCCCTGGGTTCAGTCCTCAGCTCCGGAAAATTAAAAACAAAAACAAAAACAAACAAACAAAAAAAGAATGGAAGCACTAGAGGCTGGAGAGATGGTTCAGTGGTTAAGAGCACTGGCTGCTCTTCCAGTGGAACTGGGTTCAGTTCCCAGCACAACCATCTGTAGCTCCATATGCAGGGGATTTGATTCCCTGCTCATGTCTCCGAGGACACCAGACACACACAGATATAAATGCAGGCACAGAACCCATACATACTAAAAATAATAATAATGGTAGCAATCTAGGTTTAGAGTCTGGCAAATCGTTATTTGGGATTAAAGCTATCCCATCACCAAGAGGTCAGGCAGAGAAGCAATTGGTAGCAGGCTGCTGGGAGGGACATTCTGTCCCTGTCCTAGCCTGGCTACTAAGGAAGGTCTGTGACTTTGAAATGGCTTCTCCTCTCAAGTCCCAGGCCCTTCCTATACAAATGTACACAGACAGGGGAGGAAGAACCCACTGATTCTGTTTTTAGATAGACCCTCATGTAGCCTAGGCTGGACTTAAACCCACTGTGTAGCTGCAGCTGCCCTTGAACTCCTGATCTTCCTCCCTCCACCCACTTAGTACTAGAACTACAGGTACCTATCACCATTTGATGCAGTGCTGGGGGTTAAACTCAAGGTTTCATGCATGCTAGGCAAGCCCTCTACCAACTGAGCTATGTCCCCAGCCCTGAAGCCACTGATTTCTGAGATTGCTTACTATGCAGACTTCATGGGCACATTGGTGCACCTAACTGGGGGCTGGCTGAGAGTCATCATGGTCTGGTGATGTGCATTGTCATGGATCTGGTCGTTCTCTCCCTCCTCTGTTCCCCTGTTGCCCCTTGTTGTCTGACTAATCACTGCTACTCAGAAAAGAAAATTGAGGTTCCAGGAGGGCTGGAGAAGGGAGCATTTGTCTGTCCATGTGCTCACTGCCCCCAGCCAGGGACCCACTGGAAGCTAGGCTGCTGCCTCCTATCTAGAATGCAAATGACTTCCTGTCTTTGAACTTTGCGGGGCTTGGTGATCAGATCATCAGAATCCTCTCACCCTTGAGTCCAGCCTACCTGGCGCTCTAAGCTAAAACAGATTGTAAGCACGCTGTCCTGGTGAGACCCCATGAATTCCCACTCCTGCTCGGCCTCATTATATACCTGGAGAGGCTTTCCTGGGGCCTGGTAGTGCTGGACAGGGGCTGCTGGAGGTGATTACAAAGCAGTCCTTGTTCTCAATGGCCTGACTCATTCCCAGGAACTCCACGCTCCAGGGGGAGATGCCACTCCTCTCTTGCCCCAGCTTCTGAATGATGTGACTTCCTGCAATTAGCCAGCTTGGTAATATGGGGGATGGGGCCATCAATCAGCAGAGCAGACTGAGCCCAGTCTCCCCCAGAGCATCCCACAGTCAGTAATAATTAGCAGTGCCTTTGTGTATTCGTTGATTTGTGACTACATACCTGCCTGTTTGCTGAAAGATTTCACAACACGAGGAATTAATAAAGAGCTAATTTTAAAAGCTCATTTCTGGGTGTTGGAGATTCATCCTGAACTCGGTAACCTTGGCCGTTCTACTCCACACCTTCCTGGGCCTCAGTTTCCCTCTCCATGTAAGATGGGAGGAGTTATCAGCCTTACCTGCTGCTGTGTTTGGGTAGCCAGGCTGGTAATGGATGCATGCTAGACAAGCACTCTACCAGCTGAGCTATACCCCCAGCTCTCTTCCAAGGGCCCTTTAGAAGGATGTGAGAGCAGCTTTATGAATGCTGACCCTATAAGGGCTGGGAGGGTCTTGGGCTGCATGTAAACATGAATGGTGCTGATGAGTTAGTATAGAACTGCCCTTGGGAGCTCAGGGACTTGACAGCCAGGTAGTCTCCACCCTATGAGGCCACGGGACAGAGATCAGGAACAGGCTTGGGCCGATGCTAATGACTCTTAACGATTGTCCCTTCATTCCTAAGACCCTGATGTTGAGGATGCCAAGGACTTGGGGTGTGGCAAGGCTCATCAGACACCCATCCAGCCATCAAGGATCTTGTCCGATCGTAATGACAGTCAGCCTAGTGGAGAGCACTCACTGTGTTCCTGCTGCATGCATCATCTGCTTTATGTCTCAGGAGAGCCCTGCAGACATATACTTCCACTTTCCTCGGCTTGCAAATGATTTGGAATTTAAACAGGGAAAGAAACTTGGCCAGGATTAGAAAGCCAGAAGTGAAGTGGCAGGAGCTACTACATGCTCGAATGGTAATGATTTTGGGTAGACGAGACACGCCAGAACAGCACAGACCAGAGTTCAAATTCCAGCTTTCCACTACTGCCTCTGCCTATGGCGAGTCTTGTATCCTGCGTAACCTGACTGTCCTCATCTGTGACAAGGGACCTTGTGGTGAGAGTAGGGAGCTTCCTACATCAGTTTACAGATCAGGGCCTGAGCCACAATAGGTACCTGCTGAGATGCCAAGCAATGAGGGCAGAGAGAGTAGATGCTGTTTTTCTCAAGTCCAGCACACATGTGATACCTAGAGGGTATGGGGTGAGCTGTACCCAGGCATCCCAGGTGAGGCAGATTCATAAGCATTCACCTGCTAGTCTAGGCAGGCCTATCCCAGCAGGGGCCATTCTGACTTGTCCCCTAGGAGGTCCTGTGAAATGCCACTGTCATCATGTGGAGAGACAGGAATAAGACTGTGGGTAGCAGAGAGGGTCGTTTTCTGTGTTAGCTTAGCCTTGGCAAAAGGATCACTCAGAGCATCCATTGGGGAGGGGTATGAGGCCTTCCTGAGGCGGGAAAACAGTTACTGGCCTAGAAGGCAAGAACCAAGTTATATTTTGGGTTCTGCTCATGTTTTAGGTTCTATTTCTCCTTTGGAAAAAAAATGGGAATGAAATTCTCTGCCCAAAGGAAACTCTGGGGATCAGAAGTGCTTCAGATTGGGTTAGACAGGGTTTCAGCACCTCGGACAGTACCATGCACCTCCGGAGCTCCTCTACCTGACAAAAACAGCTCCAGCCTGGGGAAGGGCAGGGCAGTGGGGAGAATGTCATGTTAAAGTCCTGGGGTACCTGCAGCCCTGTCCTGGCAGTGTCTCTGAGAGGAGGGGAGGAGCTTTCTTCCCCAGTACGCTGGCTAGAGAAATAGCTCAACCGTAGGTGAGGGGGCAGGCCATGAGGAACCACTCACCCTTCTGCAGGCTGGGTGCATTTTAACCCTTCTCCGTGACTCCTCATTGCCACCAAAGGAAATCTACACCGCTGCCTTCTGTCACTCTGCAGTCTCATTTCATCTGCTACGTGGCCACACATGACTCGCTCTGCCCAAACCTGTCTCTTTTCCTTCTTCCTCGCTGCACCCCATCTTTACTGCATCTATGAACATCCTGTCCAGTTTTCCAGATGGCCTCTTCATGAAACTTTCCATAGACACTCCTCTGGGGAGATTTCACACTCACACCCCTTCTATGTTCAAAGCCCATGGCTCCCGCTCAGGTTGCCTCCCTGAGGACAAGGGCCTGTCTCCCCTAACCTCATAGCTCCTAATCACCACCAACCATGCCTGCCACATGAGCCATTTGCTTGGTGAACCCTCTTTAATGAATGGAATCCTTGGGAATAGCAGGACCATTAATGTAGAAGTTTCCAGACTGACATCTATAGAAAGGGGGATTTGGGTCGCTTGCTGGTGAGGTTGGGACTTGAATCTTCCCCCACACCCATGAGCCTCGATGAGGTTTGTTTATTTTTATTACATGTATTTATTTATTTTGTGGGATGCGTGCAGACATAACTTGCAGGAGTCAGTTCTCTCCTTCTACCATATGGGTTCCAGGTATTGAACTCAGGTTATCAGATGTGGTAGCAACCACCCTTATACCCTTACTGCCTGAACTATCTAAACTAGTTTAGTTTAAACCCTAAAACTATCAGGTTTAAAGAGGAAGCAGAAGGAGCTGTCCTGCAGCACCACCTCTGAGTTCCTGGCGCAAACTCACCTTACACAGTGTAGAGGTTAGAGAGACTTGGAACCAGACACCCTGCCTTTAGATTCCAGCGTCACTGCTTTTTATAGCTGTGTGACCTCAGACAGGATACCGTCTCTCTGTGCCTGTTTTATGATATGTGAAAAGGAAATGACCATAAATCCCAATGATTAGTATGCTGATCAAGCTAATTGGTGTATGCAAAGAGTGTATTAGTCATCTTTCAACAAGTGTCAGCCCTGACGGCCATGCTTAAAAGGTTGCCGCCACTGATGCCGGTTGACGCCACTGATGCCCACCTGCAGAGGCCTGAGAGCCTGTCTGGGATGCAGATGTAGATGGGATGAGAAGAAGGGAACCCTTAACTGCAGCTTCCTCCAGGGTGGAAGCTGTAGGGCAGCTATGTCCTCAGAAAGGACAATAGGCTTTCTCAGCACAGAGGGAAATGCGTCTGATTTCACAGCCGTGTGCATGTCTCTGCTGCCCACCCCACCTCTCTTTTATTAAGGCTCTGCCTGATGGGGCCTCCTGTACACTTGGGTCTAGAACTAATTGCTGTTCCGACAGTGCCTGCGGGGAGCAGGCTGGAAGGTCACAGCCGGGCTGCAATGCCTTGATTTCCTGGTCCCTTCCTGCAGCCTCCTCCCTGCATGGAGCCTTCAGGGGCCAGGAGATAAGGGGTCTTTCTGACCATTCCTCAGCCTGATGCCTTCTTTTAGTTCTGGTTATAATGGGGACCGAAAGCTGAGCAGGCAGGGCAGAAGGGCCCAGTGTCCCCTCCCGCAGGACTCGGGGCCCATATTTCTCCCTAGGATGACAGCATTTCTATTACCTTAAAGGGCTCATCTATTCATGCTGCAATTTTTTGAAGCCCTGTCTGCCATTATTGAGCCCTGCATGCTGGCGAGGGGAGCGGGCACTCCATCACCCAAATGAACCAACTCCTTCCCGCATTTTTCTCCGCTTTCTCTTCTCTGTCCATAGGTCATATGCAAAACTCAGCTGCTCAGGCTGAGGAAGGCAGGAGGGGGCGAGAGTTACAGATCAGTGGGGCAGCAATTGAATTTTCCCCACACAAGGTTTCTGGGTGTCCTTTAAAGACCTCCCTCTTCGGCTTCCCTCAGCGGGCGGGATGCATAGAGCCTTCTGTGTGGCTCCTGAGCCGGAACTTTGGTGTGAGGGCAGGTGTGGCCAGGAGAGTGCAGGGTGGTAACGACAGTCGGCTGACAAACACACAGCACACCTGTGCATTTCCTGTTTTAATTAATTGTTTCATTGCTCGTCAGACCCTGTTCCATCAACTCTAATCCTAAGAGCAGAAAAGCAGCTTCTCGTTCCCTGCCCCGCCCCCATCACGGACTACTGTCTCGATTATTGTCATAAAAGATTTTTCCTGATGCAGTGCTAGGCATACAAATTCACCCTCTAGCTGCCATGGCCGTGTGAGTAAGACTGTGCAGAGCTTTTAAAATTACCAAAAATATGAACACACACACACACTCACACACTCACACACTCACTGCGTTATCAAACTCTAGGACTGCTACCTCCTGCTATGTGGCCTTAGTAGAGTTACTTGAGTGTCTCTAGGCTCAGATTTTTTCTTTTTTATTTATCATTATTCTTGGGGGGGGGGGCATGTGCATGCCATAGTGTGTGCGTGTGTGTGTATATATGTGTGTGTGTGTGTGTGTGTGTGTGTGTGTGTAGGATAACTTTCAGGAGGTGGTTCTCTCCTTCCACTGAGGGTTCCAGGTCACAGGCTTACATGGCAAAAGCCTTTGTACCATTTGCTGGCTTTTTTTAAACTTCAATTTTTCATCTATGAGATTGGGCTGAGCAGGCAGCTCAGTCGGTAAAGTACTTACTTACCTACCATGCACAAAGCCCTGGGTTCGATTCCTAGCACCACACAAACCTGGCAAGGTGACGCATGCTTGTAATCTCAGCACTTAAAAGGTGAAGGCAGGCCGGGCGTTGGTGGTGCACGCCTTTAATCCCAGCACTCGGGAGGCAGAGGCAGGCGGATCTCTGTGAGTTCAAGGCCAGCCTGAGCTACCAAGTGAGCTCCAGGAAAGGTGCAAAGCTACACAGAGAAACCCTGTCTCGGAAAAAAAAAAAAAGGTGAAGGCAGGAGGATCAGGAGTTCACAGTCATCCTCAGCCACATAGAAAGTTCAAAGTTAGGCTGGGCTATAAACAATAACAATCCACCTGTAACACAGGGAACATTGCTATTCTCTTCTAACGTGATTCTTAGGATTGGATGGTATAAAATGCATGCAGTGCTTAGAACAAAACCTGGCATGTAGTAGATGCTCAATGAATGCTTGTTAAAATGCATCATGCGACTATGCAGGGTTTAAGTAAAAGGGCCTGAACACGGGCAAGGACTTGTGATCAGATGGGTTTGTGCTGGAAGCCCTGTCTGTCCCTCGGCATCTGCAGCCGTGTGCTCAGCCTCAGAGCCCCAGATTCCTTTCTGAACAATGGGTTAAGAAGGACAGCCATGCAGGCGTAAGGACACAGAGTGAGTGGCAGCCCAGAGCTTGTCGAGGGGATCTGGGAATTCTCTCTCAAGAGCAGAGCCAGAAGGACACGCTGTACTTCTGAAGTTACCCCCACCTCCATTCTGTGGGGGAAGAAACTGAGGTCAGAGAGGGAGAGTGACTTGGCTCTGGTCACATTGCGAAAGAAACGCGGCAGAGCTGGGGTGGAGCAGAGGTGAGAACTCCAGCTAATGCTCTTGCCTCTTTCACCTGCCTGTCTCGGGCTTGTTTTCCCCTGGGCAGGAGGGATAGTGGTGAAGATGCGGGGTGGTGTGTACAAGGAAGTTAAATCATGTTGGCAATTAATCCACAGAGCAAAGTAGAGAGAATTGGCTTTGTGTCACTGAGGCTCAGGCTAGCTTCCCCCTCTGGGACTCTGTGGTTTGCGGCCTCATTAGGGAAAACTGCTGAGTCTTCTCCTCCTATTCCACACCACCCTTTTCCCGTGGAGCCCCCGCTGCCCTTCTCGGTGCCCTCATCACTCGGGTGGTGGCCTGGTGCCGCTCTGCAGGCAGCTAGAGGTGTCAGGCTAGGTCCTGGGCACTCATGCTTCCAACATACCCAAATTTCTTCTTGCCTAAGTCACTTGTATAGATGAGACCCTTGCTGGCCAGGATCCAAGACCTGGGTCTGAGCCTCAGATTCTCGAGGGTGTCCAGAACCTCGCTGGACAGTCTTAAATGCATGACTGGGGGTGGGGGGGGGCATGCACCATGAGTACTGAGCACAGCCAACCCAGTACTGTGTTCCTTTCGTTTGACACAAACCTTCAGATGGGGGTTGCGAGGACCCCCACCTCGCAGAAGGGACTGATGTTCAGGGAGGCAAAGTGACCTTCCCCAGTACCTGGTAGCTGAGCTCGACACTGTTTGAACCCAGAACCTGCTTTAGCCTTGAGTCCACACTACCTGAAGAAGAGAGGGCTGTGATGGAGAGTTCTCATCGGCTAGAGACCTTCCTAAGCCATTAACAGGGAGAAGGACAAGTGACAGCTTGATGTCTCAGTTGGAACGAAGTGGCCTCCCACCTCTTTCTTCCTTGGGAGGTAGGTCAGATGCCAGTGAATCTCCCAGATAGGAAAACTGACTTGCAGAGTATACCTGTCCAAGACCACATAACTGTGGGTACATGGAGGGTGAGGGGCTAGGACCCTGGGCTCGGGGCTCCACGGCCAGGCTCCCCTCCAGTCAGTGCCAAGGACAGGAGCAGCCCGGAGTCTAGTTGGGCTCCAGACCTGGTTCTGCGCCCACCCACTATGAGACTTGGCTCAAGTCACTTCATTCTTCTGTGTCTTACCTTCATCTCCTACAAATCTGTCACCCTTGAGGCTGGCGTGATGCTCAGAGGTGACAGTGATTAGGAAGGATAGGGGACACACAGGAAAGGAGGAGGAACACAGGCTGCCGACCGAACCCACCGGGTCTGTGGTATGTGACACAGAAAAACCAGTTGTGACTGTGGACTCCCATCTCCAGCCCCAACCCGACACTGCAGCCCTGCCCCAAGCCTTCTCTCCCTAGTGATCACTAGCAATCCCATTTGTAAGAGGAATTACACACCGCAGGAGGGGAAGAGGTTCCTGCCAGAGGTTTGGTTATGCCTGGAAAATGAAAGATGTTACAGAAAAAGGCGATGAATAAATAAGAAAATGGAGGGTGGAACAACCTGGTTGGGGAGGAGGTACACTGTAGTCCAAGCACTCAAGAGGCTGAGGCAGGAGGATTGCAGGAAGGTTCAAGGCCAGCCTGGGATACAAAGTGAGACCCTGTTTGGTAAAACAAAGTTCTAAGGGAGGGGGTGTAATTCCCTGAACCCAGCCAAGGAAAGGTATCTGGGGGGCTCCCAGACCATCAGGCCTTAGGACACAGGTGAGCAGGGGTGTGGGAAAAGTGAGGGGCAGTGTGAGCTCAAGTGTCTGGGCCCTAAGGCCTGGGGGGGGGGGGGGACCTGAGCTTAATGCTCAGGCCAAAAAGAGCCACGGCAGCCTAGAGCAGGGGTATGACAACATGGAGCTGGCCTTGACCTCACTCCTACAGGCAAGGAGGTAATGACAGCGCAGCCCCAGCATACAGTGGGTGCTAGATAAGTGTCACATGCAGTAGGCACTCAATCGATGCTGGGCCCATTGCCCTTCACCTGTCTTCAGCTGGACAGAGTAGAGTATGTCCCTCTCTGCTGGGTGGCTGAGGCAGGGTCCTCTTTGAGCCCCCTTCACTCATGACCATGGGGTGGTAGGCGGTGAGGCAAGTAGTCCGCAAACTTGAGGCAGTGTAGGGAAACTCGGCCCTTTCCTTGGGTCCACACGGGTGAGTGGGTCATAGGGACCCAAGGAGGATGAGACCGGGCACTGGGCAAATCAGGCACCACTGGGGTGGAGACTGAGGCGCAGCCATCCTCCTCAAGGTCTTCCATACTGAACGCTCCCAGCCCTTGTCTCTGGTGTTCCCATCACCCTCCGCAGATAGAGAAACAGCTTGAACGGGTCCCATCGGACTCAGAAGTATCTTCCTCCACCCCAGCCTCCTTGGGCTTGATGCCCAGACCTGCACCCCAGCTTCCTCACAGACCAGCACCTCTCTGAGCCTATGGCCTGAAACCACACCCAGATTGCTACAGCAGGTCAAGTCCAGACACCTGACATGCATATGACAGCTTAGTGCATAGTCCCAGTACCTGCAGACCCTTAAACAGTAGGCTTAGATTGTATCCCTAGCTTTCTCCCCACCTCAGATGATATATATGTTCATCTGAGGCATGGAGTGCATACAGCACATGTGTATTAGTCCTGTATTAGTCCAATAACTGACAGTTATTGGCAGTATAAATGCACTGCCACACACACACACACACATACACACACACTTTTACTAAAAACAGTCCTCAGAGTATCTGCAAGGAAAGGTACAGCCCACCATGCCAGCCTCTTTCCATCCCTGCTTCCTTCACAGTTCACCCACACCCGTTCTCGGTACCTAGAAAGGTCTCCCAGTACCCAGTAGGGCCATTCTCAGACATTTAGAGACTAGTCTTTTTGCTATCTAAAAATGCCAAGGGTCTGTTGTTGTTTTGTTTTGTTTTGAGACAGGGTCTCAAGTAGTCCAGGCTGGCCTTGAACTCACTATGTAGCTAAGGATAACTTTGAAGTTCCGATTCTCTTGTCTCTACCTGCCACGTGCTGGCATTACAGGTATGTGCCACCATGCTCAGTTAGGTGGTACTGGTACTGGGTATATGTTATACATGCTAGGCAAGCACTCTACCAACTGGACTTACTTGCTCTGAAATGCCAGTGTTTGAGATAAACCACTAACGATGAAAGCTTGGCAGATGGGTATGGCTACTTACAGTCAGTGTTTGCCCAGGAAGATTCAGGCCCAGCCTTGTAGGGAAGCCTCACTCTGGCCCAGATGACCTGCAATTGATGCTAAATTGGGCCTTCTGTAGCTAGAAGCAGCCCCCGCCCCTCAGGTGGTAAGCACAGTACAAGAGCCCAGGACAGGGCTCAGCCAGGGAGCAGGGAGCGGGAGAAGCCAGGAATGGGGAGCAAGCTACTGCATAAAGCCCTCCCACTCAAGCAAGGGCCAGGGAGGTGGGACAGAGATGCTGAAGGCATCCCGAGTCAGCAGCACCATCAGCACCAGTAACCATCAGCACGGGAGCACTTCCTGCTCTTGTGTCTGACACACACCAGTGGTTTAAAAAGTATTTTCTGGCTGAGACTATACCTCAGTTGACAGAATGCTTGCCTAGCATGCATAAAGCCCTCAGTTCCATCCCCAGTACCACAGAAACTGAAGGCAGGAGAGTCAGAAATTCAAGGCTAGTCTGAACTACAGGGAGAGTTGAAAGACAGCCTGGACTACAGGAGACATTGACTTAACCCGCCCCCCACCAATATCTTAAATGTCTGTATTAAGTCAGTGTATACGAACTGACCACAGACTTCAGCTGAGGCACTGGGCTAGAGTGAGGTTAGCAGAGCCAAGCGATTCCTACTCAGCCTTCACCCTCACGTTCCTACTAGCTAGTGAGAGATCACTGGAATTCCAAATGATAATTCCATTGCCACTGTAGTGAGTGCCACAGGAAAGGGGCCTTGTCCGCAAGGGGGAAGGAGCGGCGGATTAAAGGACATGGGAGCTGAAAGGGACTGTAGGTCACAGCTTTGGCCTCACTGCAACCCATGAACCCTGCCTGAAGTCCAGGGTCTGTCTGTCTAGAATTATCCCATCTCCTCCTCCAGCAAAAGTACACATGGATAAATGCCAGGTGGGCATGACGCCCTCCTGCGATTCCATCCCCAGGGGAAGCCAGCTAGCAAAAAAGACCAGCTGTATCTGTGAGCTCCGGGTTTGAGAGAGACCCTACCTCAGTACATAATGTGGAAGAGTGATAGGAGATGATTCCTGACAACCTCTGGCTTCCACATGCCTGTGCACATACATGCATGCACCACGCACATACATGCAAAAGATGTGTGTGTACACATGCACATCACGCACATACATGAAAAATGGAAAAAGTCCATGTGGGGCAGGGCAGTTTCTCTGGTTGCTGTTTCCTGGGTCCCCTCTCCTGAGCTCTGATAGGCAAGTGGGTGTACAAGCCTCCTTAGCCTGCGTGTGAAGAATCCAGTCCCACCCCATTTATACTGCCTCCCTCCCACTGAGTTTATTTAAGGGGACCCAGAGATGAACTTTCACAATTTCCTCCTTCATATTAGGGAGGAGCAAACCCCTTCCGTCCTCTCTCTCCTTCGATGCCCAAAACCACTCATTAACCTCTTGACCATTTTGAGGAGAAGGGATTTTCGGCATAAGAGGCCCAGCTGTTGATTAATTTTCCCAAACAGAGCCAAACTACAAAGCAGCATATTGCGAGGGAGAAAAAAGTCAATCAGCAGCATTTGAATCACATTTCATAGAACATATAAGTCATTAGGCACCAGGGTTAGCACCAACACTGCTCTGCTGACTCGTACAGGGAGGGAGGCAGAAGGAGAGGCTTCGTTCTTTCGGGGGCAGCAATGAGGTTTCCTCGCCACCAGCAGCCCTCTTAGATTGGGTTCAGGATGTTAACAGTCCATTCTGCATCTCTAATAATGCAGGGAGAGGAGGAAGTCCACAGCCTCCTTTCACAGTAGAATGAAGAGGCCTGGTGGAGTATTGGTGAGCAGCCCGCTGTGGGAGCCAGGGACAAGATCCTGTAGGTTAGAAGCTTCTCCTTCCTGGAAGTGCTTGTGCGTTAAAGAGACAGAACAGTGGAACACATGGGTGCCAGTGTTCTGGGTCAAGACATGGGCACATCCTTTGATGCCCTATGGTGGTAAATGCACTGCGTAAACAGAGTCAGCTAGCAGGGGCAGCCTTGTACTGTCACCCACAGCGACGTGAGTGAGGAGTTCTCCCAGAGACCTCCACTCCAGGGAGCTTGGGATTCTTGACCACAGCAGAGAATTTCAGGGCCAGTCAGTGTCAGGTGGGGTAATGAAAATCAGAAAAGAAGGTGTATATGCCCGGCGGTGGTGGCACACGCCTTTAATCCCAGCACTCGGGAGGCAGAGGCAGGTGGATCTCTGTGAGTTTGAGGCCAGCCTGGGCTACAGAGTGAGTTCCAGGAAAGGTGCAAAACAACACAGAGAAACCCTGTCTTGAAAAAAATATTTTATTTATGTGTATGTGTATCTCTGTGTGTATGCCACATGTGTACAGGTACTGCAGAGGCCAGAAGAGCTCATCAGATCCCTTGGAGCTGAAGCTACAGTTGGTTTGAGATGTTCAGTGTGGGTGCTGGGAACAGAACTCAGGTCCTCTGGAAGAGCTGCAAGCATGTTTTCCTACTAAGCCATCTCTCCGGCCCCTTCCATAGATTTTCCTTGTTTTGTTTCATTTTTTGAAATGTTGTGGGTATCCACCAGAAAAGACTGCTCAGACATGGGTTTAAGCCAATAGAAAGCCTTTATTAGATGACCAACAACTACACTGAGTATTTGTGACCCCAGGGTAGCACCAGGCCTTTCTTAGGGTGAGCTTTTAATCACAAAAACCATGTTCTGGGTTGACATACTTCAGCTAGCAAGAACAGTTAGCCAGAGCAAAACCAAGAAATCAAAAATCAAGGTTAATACATTCAGAGACTTTCCCAGAACTATGGACTTTGATGGGTCAGGCCTTTGTTTTAGTTTTGGCAGGTGGTGCTGTCTTCATACTGAGTTTTACAGCTTGAACGGCACTTCTATCATGGAGTCAGTTGTGCTAAGGTGTGGGAGCTGTTACAGACATAGAGACAGTGTCTCATGTGGCCCAGGCTGGCCTTGAACTCACTATGCAGTTAAGGATGACCTTGAACTTCTAATCCTCCTGCCTCCATCTCCCTGGGATTCCAGGTGTGCACCACTATGCCCACTTTACACAGTGCTGGGGACAGAGCCCTGGGCCTAATGAATGCCAGGTAAACACTCTTACCAAACGAGCTGTACCTCCAACTATCTTCAGGCCCCTTTACAGTTGCTCACCCCTGGAATACCCCCAGCCTGGGCTACTATGTTGTCTTGCCCACATCCAGCTGCATCTTGGGCAGCCTTCATTGCCAAGACTCAGAGGTCCACACTCCCAGCCTCTGCCCTGTACCTTGATCTTTCACCTCGCCCACCCCAGGAGCTACCATCACTGCCAGTACCCTGTGCTGTGCCACCCACGTCCACCCCTGAGGCTGAGGCACCACCCACCCCCACCCCCTAGGCTGAGGCACCACCCACGCCCACCCCTGAGGCTGAGGCCCTCATTCTAGCCCAGAGCTAGAAATCAGTGGCCCTCTGCTGAGCCCCGTTTTAGAACTTGACCTTAAAGACAGCCCGCTCTCCTAGGAGTCACGCCATCCTTATTCAGCAGATAGCTCATGACTGGCAAAGATCCCTCCTCCCAGGTAACTCTGGGCGCTTTCATCCCGAGCTTCCTGACAGCTAGGGGAGGCCATTCTTGCAGCAGCCTCTCTGGTTACCTTCTGCTTGCCTGGTCGTCTTTCCTGACCCCACGTTAGGGTTGTCTGAGATCAGTATCCTCATGTCCCAAAAGGGCCCCCAGAGAGGCTGGTTCACAGCACCCAGTGACATGGTCAAGGAGCCAACCTGGGAGCAAAGAGACCCCAGCTACCTTGAGCTCCCTGACCTGGGCCATTACATAGCTTTCTCACGTAACTGCCTTTGCTGGGTCGTGGGAAGAACAGGAAGCAAGAGTTTGTGTCTCTGAGGTGTGGTGAGAATAAAAGGAGACTATGTGTGATCCCGAGAGAGCACTCAAAAGCTACCCGTCAGCGCCGTCTCTGAGGCACCAACACATGGGGATCGGCTGCCTCTCTGTGCACCATGCTGGTGAGAATTAAAACAGATTGAAATCTCACTTGTAATCTCAGCAAGCTGCAAGTGAGGCAGAAGGATCAAAGGTTCAGGGTCATCTTCAGCTACACAGAGTCTGAGGCCAGCCTGTAATACAAGAGACCCTGTCACCCCCCACCCCCACCCTTCCGACTCCCAACCCCCTTACTCCCCCACAGTTCAACTGATAGGAGGTACCAGGTTACAAGCTGTGTTGCTGAGACCTAACGCAGACTCCTAGGGTCACATTCCCAGGGACTTTGCCCACCCTAGCTAGGGCTCTGGTGTGGAGGCTGGGACCCTCCCCCAACTGGAGAGAATCGCTGCAGCTGCCAGGAATCCCCACCTGTGTGTCGGCCTCAACCAGCACCGGCTTCTCTTCAGTTCAAGCACCTGCCTCCAACTGAAACCACAGAGCCGGCAGCACCTCCTGGGGGCTCTAGGGGAGGGTCCGTTTCCTGCTTGTTCATTTCCGGTTGCTGGCCGGATCTGGTCCTATGGCTGTCGATCAAGGTCTCCATTCTCTTGCTGGCTGTATAAAGCTCAGCCTAGAGGCCACCACCTTCATTATTTGTGGGAGGATTTAGGGTATGTGTCTCTAATCACTTGATTTGAGGACTCTGATATTAGGCCCACCTCCATGATCCAAGTACCTTAGTGTCTCTGTCTCGAGGTCCTCTGTCCCATCTGTAAAGTTACTTTTGCCAATAACAGAAGGGGGCCAGATATGGTGGTACATGCTTTTAACACCCCTCACCCCCACCAACTCTCGGGCAGAAGCAAGCAGATCTTTGTGAGCTTGAGTGCGGGCCTGGCTACGCAGTGAGACCCTGCCTCAAAGAAGAGACTAGGTGCTGGGTATGAGAGCATGGGCACCGGGAGGGCACTGCACTGCCTACGCAGCCACCCAGGCTGGGAACATCTCATCTCACACCCAGGCCCTCTTTGTGCAGGGAGAGGTGTGTGCGGCTCCCTGCGCTGCCGGGACCTACGGTCCCAACTGCTCATCTGTATGTAGCTGTAGCAATGGCGGCACCTGTTCCCCTGTGGATGGTTCCTGCACCTGCCAAGAGGGTAAGTCTCCCTCCAGCTCCAGCTCCAGGCTCCGGTGGGAGTGCTCAAGCCCCGTCACCACTCAGGTTCAAAGAGTTTATGCAGGTCAGATTACAGCCAAGGAGAGCCAGAGCTGGAACCAGGAGACTAGGAGTGTAGGAGAGTCTCCTCCTGGGTTTGGAATTGCTGAGAGCATGGAGAGAAGATGAGCCACATGGGCTGCAGGGACAGAATGGGGAGACTGAGTTCCCTGAGCCTGGATGACTCACCTGGTGGAAGCTAAAAGGACTTTGTGGAGGAGCTGGTGGTCCATGGGGACATAGCCACCGCCCACGCTGGGTTTGCTGGTAGACACCTGTAATCCCAGCACTTGGGGTGCAGAAGTAGGAGAAATTGTAGTTCTGGATTAGCCTGGGATACATAACGAAATGCTCTCTGAAATAACTAAGGAAGGTCCAGCCCAAGACAGGGAGAGAAAAGGGTGCACCTGGCTCCTTTCCGTTCTGATCTTGGGGTCAGGTCTCCCTCAGGAAAGCCCACCTGGAGGTAGCAGCTGGGAAGCAGGGGTCTGCAGTCCTCAGGGGTAGCCTCCTGCTTGACGGACCAGAGGAGGGAGAGTTTTGGTCCTGGAGGCAGAAACAGTGACAGACTTCAGAATGGAGATGTGCCACTGAACCCCACCCATGACCTGATGGGGGGGGGGACACCCCAAAGGCCGGTCCCCTGATCCAGTGGGCCCATTTCCAGGCAGCATAAATGGTGTGAACCCTGTGTCAGGGGCGGAGATCTAGGCAGCTGTGGTGACAGGGAGGCTGCCTGCGGAGCTGGGGAAGCGGGCAGAAAGTCATGCTGGGCATGGCTGCTAGGTGATACCTTTTGCCCTCTCCCCAGGGTGGCAGGGCCCGGACTGTTCCCTGCCATGTCCCAGTGGGACGTGGGGCCTGAACTGCAATGAGACTTGTGTCTGTGCCAATGGGGCAGCCTGCAGCCCCTCTGACGGCTCCTGCGCCTGTACCCCAGGCTGGCTGGGGGATTCCTGTGAACTGCCCTGCCCAGTGAGTACCTGCCATGGTCCCTTGTGCCTTCTCCCTAGGGGTGGGGGTGGGGGTGGGGCTACACAGTCCATAGAGAAGAGCTCTGAGTCGGGAAGTATTAACCTCTGTGTGGCCTCTACTCTCCTATCTATTAAATGGCCACTCAGACTTAAATGCTTTTCCCAGTGTTGCTCGTGGTAAGCAGATTGACTGGAAGCTACAGAATCCACCCCACCCAGGCACTCTCAGCCCTCCCCAAAGCAGCAGGATGGCCATTTCTGGGTAGTATTTGAGTTACGGTCTGGTCACTACTAGAGATGGGGCATGGAGCCAAGCCATTCAGCAGCAACCCCAACTCAAGCACTGAGCCTTAGGCTGCTAGACCAACTGATGTGAGACTGAGCATGGGATTTATCCTGCCTCCTTGAGTGTGTTTCTCCAGCTGCTTCCCATTTTTAAAGTGAGACTGGGTGGCGCCATTCCAGAATATTGGTGGAGAACTGAGAGAACAGGGCAGAGTGGGCACTTGAGACCTTGTGAGCATGTTTCCTTCCCCGGTGACAAGAGCAGGCGCTCCTCATTCCACGGGTGGGACCGTCGTGTCAGAATCCACAAAGTATGTTGTGTTTTGTGAGACAGGATCGCTTGAGCTCATGGCAATCCTGCCTCCACCTCCTAACTGCTGGGATTACAGGCAATCCCCGCCCCCCTCCGCCCTGCCTGTCAACAACAAAGTGTATTTTAATCTATAATTTGAATGACCACCTGGAGGCTGTATTGAAGACGGAGCAGGGCCATCGTTATTTCTCTCTCCCGTTCCTGTTAATACAGCCAGATGATCATTTGGAGTGACTTTTTCACAGCCCTGTTGGTCCCCAGTCACAAAGCATCATGGCTGTGCCCTCCTAGTCCCATCTCTGGATCCCTGAAGAGCTGACGGAAGGGGGTGAACCTCTGGGAGCCTGGGTACGATCAGTTTTCTCTGCCTCTTCCCCACAGGACGGCACGTTTGGGCTGAACTGTAGCGAGCGTTGTGATTGCAGTCACGCCGACGGCTGTGATCCTGTCACAGGCCACTGCTGCTGCCTGGCAGGATGGACAGGTAACCTCTGCCCTGCCACTGCCCAGGCCTGTGAAGCCAGGCTCTCTGTTTTCCCTCTCTCCTCATGCCTATTCATCTGTCACTTTCTTCCTGGCCCCAATGCTCACCTCCCCTCCACCTGCTCCCTTTCAGCCCAGTATAGAGATCTTTATTAAAAACACACAATGTCGAGGTTTTGTTCTCAGGACAACACATTTCAAGGCTGACAGGTGCTCAGCCTGTGTATAGAGAACATGGCACTTTAGAATCTCAGTCCTTACATCTATCCCACGTAGGGCAAACCCTGCTACTTCTCTCCAGCCCGTTGATACTACGGGCCCCATCTCTCATCGGGCCTACCTTTACCTCCTGGTCGGTCTCATGCCGTCCATCTTGCCCAGGTGAATACATTCTGCACATAGTGAGCAGAGGGAACCTATAAACCAGTCTTTCACTTCTGTGGCTTGATGGAACTGATGTAAAAAATCTAAGATCCTGGCCAGATACAGTGGTTCACACATGTAGTCCCAGCACTCTGGAGAGAGAGGCAGGAGGATCAAGAAGTTCAAGGTCATCCTTGGCCTCATAGCCAAGTTTAAGGTTAGCCTGGGCTACATGAAACTTTGTCTTAAAAAAATACAACAACAACAACAACAAAATTCAGAATTCTTGTCATAAGGTCCCACCTCCTGTGATGTGGGCCTGCCCAGCTCCTCTTTTCTATCCTATTTCCATCACTCAGTCATTCCAGACACCTGGGCCAAAGTAAACTTTATTTCATTAAAGATGGATCTCATTGTGTTGCTGTGTCAAGCCTGGAACTTACTATTTATTTAGCCCAGTCTGGCCTTGAACTCTGTGCATCATCTCCTTCCTCAGCCTTCCAAGTGCTGGGATTGGTTTAGAGGCAAGCCCCACCATGCCCTGATGACTGTCCTGATTCCTCAGCTCTGCACCTGCCCTCTTCCCCTCTCTTGATAGCTCTCCATCTTACTCAGTAAATCCCCTTTCTCTCCTTCATGTAAAGAGCTGGGCAGTGCTGTGACAGTGGGTCACACCCCCAGTCCTGATAACTCTTTCTCTTATGCCAGATTTCGAGTGGAAGGTTGTCTATGATTACCTGCCTGGGACTAAAGAGCCCATTTATGAATTCTGGTGACCCAAGTCCTTCCTCTGTAACACTCACCACACTAGACCTTGGACTCTGATTTGAGTGACTGTTTGTGTAGCAGCCCTAGGAAGGCATCTGCCTTACTCACCCCATACCTACTGTCTTCTACATGCTGAGACAATTAAACTAGGTTGCTAAGAACAGAACCCAGCCAGACTGCCTGGGCTTGTAACTTTGGCAAGTCCTCTACTTTACATGGCCTCAAAGTCTCTACCCATAAAGCATAGACAACTGGAATCCTCGAAAGCAACCTGGGGGCCACTTTGAAATTTCAGTGAAGGGTACTGTGAGCTGCTCAGCACCTGGCACCCAGTGGCCAGTGATATAACCCACAGCACAGGAAGCTTTCGATGGCAGGTGCACATGTCAGTGACCACGGGCTGATGATCCCATTGCTTTCCAGCTGTGGGAATTCTCAATCTTCACTCTGCTGGATTCTCCCCACCTTTATTCGGGAAGCCAAAGGCCAAGGACATTCCTCTACAGCATGTCAGGTTGAGGGTCCCCTGCCCTGCCAGCTACCCCTCAGTGTGGACCAAGGCTCCAGCCTTCACATTGTCCCCCTACGCTGTCAGCTACAGCCAAGTGGAGAGCTACTTGAAATCTTCATTGCCCTGATTTTGATAGCGCTGATCTGATTTTAATGACATCCACTCTAATGGCGATGCTTACACATCTGGCTTTGATGGACAGTCTCAGCAAGACCTCCGCTGGCTTCAAAGCCCATTTCTCCAAAGGTGGTCCTGAGGCTTCTCAAACAGGTGATGGATGTCCTGAGATGTGTCGTGCACAAGGCCAGGAAAGGGAGGGTGAGGGGCAGAAACTGGGCCTCCCTTCCTCTCCCGGAAAACCCTGTCCGCCTCCCAGTCTGCCTTGGGCTTACACTCTGTCCTCTCATTGACAGTTTCTATCATATCTGCCTTGCCTTGAACATAATAGGTGTTCACAAAAATGCTTCTTCAAGTCCGTTGAAAAAAGTCATCCTGTGACCACATATGGAGAGCCTAGAGGTTATCTGCTCTGGCTATACTAGAGCTAAGGAGGTATCAGGATATTAGTGTCAACAGGAGGGGAAGCCCAGGTCATACTTTTGGGAGAGGGCATTGACTTAGTGGGTAAGTCATTTGTTTGTGTGCTTTTGAGACAGGAGCGTATGTAGCCCAGGTTGGCTCAAACTTGCTGTGTAGCTAAGGATGACTTTGAACTCCTGAATCTTCATTATTACAAAGACGGCCCTAGTCGTGAGGAGAACTAGATCGTCAGGGATGAATTTCAGGAGGCATTGCCCTCTTCTTCTTGTTCCTGGCAGGGGAGGTAGGAGCCAGGTGTATAAAACAGCTGTAACAGGTAGGTCCAGATGTTTGGACCTACAAACAAGTAGGAAGGCTTCCCAGAGAAGGGCTTGCTCCTAGGTGACTGCTGGCTTTGAGTATGGGTCCTTCACTGTACCGTTAGTACATGGAGAGGGGCTCCTGAAAACTGAAGCTGGGGAATGCCCCCTCCAGGTAGGATGGGAGAGGACTATGGAGTTTGTTTTCATTTTCCAGAGAGAGACTATTTCCAGAATGAGAAGATGAATAAGCATATGAAATATACATGTGTGCATATGTGGGGAAGATGCATGTGTATGAATATGCACACAGAGGCCTGGGGTTGATGCCAGGAATCACCCCCAATTTCTCTTCCACCTTATTCACTGAGACAGGGTCTCTCAATCAGATCAGAGCTCACCCACGTGACTAGTCTCACTAGCCACTCTGTTCCATGGAATCAAGTCTCCACTCTCTGAAGCTGGAACAAGTTACAGATGGTTGTGAGCCATCAGGTGGATGTTGGCAATCACACCCGGGTGCTTTTAACCTCGGAGCCATCTCTGCAGCCCCGCACTGGATTCTGCATTATAAGTTGTCTCCACCTGACATAAAGGATGTGGGAGAGGCTGTAACTCGGTCGGAAGAATGCTCACCTGGCATGCACAGAGCCCTGGGTTCCATTCCCAGCACTGCCCAAAACCAGGCAGGTGATGCAATCCTAGCTCTGGGGAGGTGGAGACAGGAGCATCAGAACTTCAAGGCCATCCTTGGCCCCATAGTGAGTTCAAGGCCATCCTGAACTACATGAAAGTATGCAGGAGGCTGCATAGATTAGAGGATAATACTTGGATATTGGTTTCTCTCATGGATGCAGAGGGTCAATCACACCCACAAAGAGGAAACTGAAAGAGGTACCCACAATCTTTAAAAAGCATCTTGGTCCCCTTTCCCAAGCTCCAGTCAGTCTATAATCGCCCCCCCCCCATTCCCTGGTTTGCCTCTCAACCCCCTGAAACTCCACAGAAGAGACTGTGTCAGCAAGAGAGTGGGGAAGATGGCACACTGGACAAGCTCTCCCTGGGGAGAAGCAACTACCCTTTCCCACGGAGTGCTCCCGGAAGCCCAGCCCCCTACAACCCTCAGCAAGGTCAAGAAGAGAGGTCGTCCCCAGCAGTGGGTGAGGAGGCCAGCAGCACCTCTCCCTGACTTCCCACCCAGGCTGGCTTACCCGTGTTCCCTCCCTCTCCCACAGGTGGGCCTGCAGAATTTCACCTCCTCCAAATTGGTCCCGCTGCTCTCCTTCACTAAGGCTTGACTGTTCGCTGGGTCTTCTTCCCTCCTGTTGCTCTTTCTCAAAGGCCATGTCCTTAGAACAAGTCAGACATGACTTTTAAACTAATCCTGTGCTGCCCGGAGCCTCTGAAGCTCACCTTCCAAAGACCGGCTGACCTCCTGGGCCTGGTCTAATCATCTAGCACACACATGTCAGAATGCCACTCTGCCTGGAAGGAATCCCCACCCTGGCTTTTTAAAATTCTTTCTTAGCCTCCAGGCTGAAGTCAGCCCAGCTCAAATATTCTTTGAGCTCAGAGGGACTGTAGATCTTGCCCCCTCTCTTATTGAGATATTCCATCTATTTCCCCATAGGCTGCTGTTTGTCAAATCGAGGCTCGTTTATCAGCATGTCTTGGGTACAGCTAGCATTTTTGGCTTCTTTTATATGTGTATATGTGATATAAAATATGTGTGTATAGATGTATACATATTTTCTTTTGAGGTCTCATGTAGCCCTGGATGGCCTTGAACTCTCTACATAGCTCTGAGACTGACCGTGTATTTCTTTTTAATTAAAAATAAATCTGATAGAGATCATGAATGAATGTGTGTGTATGACAGAGTGGGGTTGTGTGTGCCGCAGTGGAGGTCAGAGAACAACTCTAGAGTCAGTTCTCTCCTTCCATTTTTACGTGGATTTCAGAAATGGAACTCAGGTCCCCAGGCTTTCGCACCAGGGACCTTTACCTGAGACGAACCTTCTCACTGGCCCAACATGCTCTTGATGCCTGCCCGCCCGCTCAGCTGTGAAGGTGGAGGCAGCCTTTTTATCTGGTGCGGCCATCTCCCTTTTGCTGGGCTCATCCAGCCTGCCACGGGTCTGCCACTGTGCTGTGTTCAATTCCAAGCTAGGCTGCCTTCTTTGGCCGCTCGCTTTCTGCTCCTATGACTGCTGTTGCCCGGTCAGTTCATTTTGTCTTTGAGGACTCTGGACGGGCATCACCTCCTCTCAGAAGCCCTCCCCACTGGCCCCACCTCCACTGGGTTTCTCTCCATCTGCCTCCTGCCTCACCCCTTGCCACTGATGCGCCCCTGTGTCTGGTCCACAGGCATCCGCTGTGACAGCACATGTCCTCCAGGTCGCTGGGGTCCCAACTGTTCAGTGTCCTGCAGCTGTGAGAATGGAGGCTCCTGTTCCCCAGAAGATGGGAGCTGCGAGTGTGCCCCTGGCTTCCGAGGACCCTTATGTCAGAGAAGTAAGACTAGCCCCCCACCCCAGGGCTTTCTGACTTCCCATCCACCCAGCCCCTAACAGTCAGAAGTAGTACTGGCCTGTGGAAGGCTGGCCTGTGGGAGCCAGGCCCCTCTTCTCCCTCCATCGTGTGCCTTCTTCCCCTATACTGGCTGCTCTGCCCCCAAGCTCAGGGCCCAGCCTCTCAATAGAATCAGGGGTAGCCCACAGTTCCTCTCTTGAAAGGTATGGACCTCCAGGTGGGGGGGGCCCAGACTCCCCATTTTCAAGGAGCCTCTCTTCACTGGGATGGGGGACCAGAGAGGTGTCTAGGTCACTCCTCCCTACAAGCTTCTGACCACCTTCTCCCTCTGACACCCTCAGTCTGCCCACCAGGGTTTTACGGCCATGGCTGCGCCCAGTCTTGTCCCCTCTGCGTGCACAGCAGCGGGCCCTGCCACCATGTCAGTGGCATCTGTGAGTGCCTGCCAGGATTCTCCGGAGCCTTGTGCAACCAAGGTACCTTCAACTGGTGGGAAGGCCAGGACAGGGAACAAAGGGGCAGAGAGGAGGGAGGGTCCAGGGGGTCTCTTCCTACGCCGTTGGGAACTGAGCAGTACGTATGTGACATTAGTCACTGTGCTGCCGAAGGGACAGGCTCACAGGGGTTAAATGTCATGTCTATGGTCTCACAGCTAGCAAGTGGCAGAAACGAATGCACACTCCAATATCCTGCTAAAACGAAGGGTGGAAAAATGAGCATGGTAGTACATACTCATATAATCCCAGAACTTTGGAGGCTGAGACAGGAGGATTATATGTTCAAGGCCAGCCTGGGCTACTTAACAAGATCATGTCTCAAAAAACCAAAACCAGGCCTGAGAAGGTCGTTCAGTTGGTAGTGTGCTTGCCTAGAGTGTATGTGGCCTTGGGTTCCATCTTGGCGCTACATAAACTGGATGTGGTGTCGTATCTCCATAAACCCGGTACTCAGGAAGCAAGAGGCAGGATGGAGCAGTTCAAGGTTATCCTTAGCTACACAGAGAGCAGGGGCCTAACCTGGGCTACATGAGACCCTGTCTCAAAATACATAACAAGCAAACAATAACAGGTGGGAACATGAAATGAGCATTGGTACATCCAGAGTGGCCCTGAGCTAGGGTTGTGTAGAATGCCAAGTAGTAAAGGCAGAGGCTCTGCGGGGCACGGAAATGGCCATGGCCCAGTCTGTCATAGGCTACTATCTCCCATCAGCTCAACAGCACTCATCCCTGGCCCCACTCACTTCTCAGCTCAATTCCAGAATCTTCCTCAACATCAACTCCAGGGCTCCAGCGTACTGTACAGGTGGTACTGAAGGGGCAGCAAAGTTTACTATAGCATGCTCCCCCAGCTGGCTAGTTTTCTGGGGGCAGGCACCTGCCTTGCAGCATTTACAGGGTTCCATGACATAAGCATTTCTGTCAATGTCAATACCATTGTCGAAAAAACCCCACATTAGCCACCAAGGGATGATAAGAGCTGGCCCCAGCATCTACCATCCACTGCTCCATGGGTGGCTCCTTAAGCCCAGGGCAGTGTGACAGTCGGAAAGGGTCCGGGGATTCTGAAGGATTTGGCTGGACTTTAGTCTGTAGGGTGGATAACAGAACCGGGGCATGCTAGGATAGAGCAGCAGGGAATGGATGGAAGACGCAGCAACCAGAGACAGGGTGGGCTAGGAAGGCAGGCTAGGGCTTGCTTCGTATGGCTTAGGACACGGCCTTGCTTAAATACTAGCTTGTAGAATTTACGCGATAGTCAGGGAGAGTGAAGACATTTGAGAATAATGGGAGCTTAGAGCTAAAGGCAACTTCAAAGTCACCTAGGCAAGAATCTCACTTGGCCGGTGCTTAAATACGTCTCTTGACGAAGCGCTCACTACCTCCAGGGGAAACCATTCTTTCGATACATCATCACCAGTGAGCTGGGCTATTTTTAATATGCATGAATAGAAGTTTGACTCCATGATGTGTTGAGGTCATGAGAAACATATGTGACAGTTTCATTTGCTTGTAGCCCTCGTAGGATGGTTTAATCACCACCTGACAAGCTGAGGTTTATTTATTAAACATAGGAGACCTAGCCGTCAATAGAACCAGGCCCAGGCTAAATAAGGAGCTATGAAGCCCAAGCAGGAACCCTCGCAGCCCCTGTTGTCTGATTTATTGCCCGCTGGTCTAATGAGTATTTTCCACATATAGATCTAATGGAGTTTGCTATTAATGGCAACTGCCCTGGTTAAGTCTCAAACCTTGTAAAAAATTGAACTGACACTTTCTAATGACTGGCTTTCCAGTGAGTTACAAATTATGGACAGTGCTTCCCCAGAATCATTAAACATAGATTAAATATAACCCAATGTTTTCTTTTCACCAGCCCCCTCCTCCCCTTCCCATGCCTGACTCTTGATTCATCTAAGAAGTCTTGCAATTAATGCATTAGACCGATCACATTAGCGGCTCTGCGGGTGAATCTGTCCGCCTTGTGTAGGGGAAGACTTCAAAGTGAAGACTGCCTTGTTAGAGCAGTTTAGTTGTGGGGTGAAGGCTGGTGGAACAGCTCCAGCACCCTGCTCCCCACCACGCTGGTGGACAGTCCTTTGCCTCAGCCAACAGGGGGGTGCAAGGAAGTGACCTTTCAGGATGATGGGGCTCAAACTGGATCTTCAGAATAAAGCATTTCCCAGAGACAGGGAGGAGCCAGGGCAACAGGCGGTCTGGGAAGCGGAGGGTGGTGTCTGAGCAGCAAACAGGGGACAGAGACCTGCCTGGGAAGGGAAGAACAGAGCCCCTGATCAGCCAGCCTCCCTGTAGCTACTAACTGAAGCCTGAGGCCATTGAGTGGGGGCCCTTGTTCCATCCTAATGAGGAAACAGATCCAGAGGGTGGGGTGGGACGGGAAGGGCTTTGTTAAAATGTCCTCAGCGAAGAAAGAGAACTTCTTTGCTGTGTAATCTTGGACAGACAGTTTAACCTCTCCCTCTGTGTCAAGGAAATTCAATGGTAGGCACCAATGATGAAGACATTATCAAGTGAACTAGTATTTGTGAATTTGTGAGTAAGTGAGTTAGTATTTGTGAAATGTTTTGATCAGTTTCTGGTGCATGTAAATGTCATGTGTTTGCTGAATGTGTAACAAATCTAGGACCCACACCCAAAGCTTCAGGCAGAGTTGGGTCCACCTGGCTTCATCTGTCCCAACCACTAGCCATGTTTGCAGAGGTAGAGACTACATGTATATTCTGGCTACCCGGTGGCCACAGTCGGGCTGGGAAAGGGCTGGTAATGGGAGGCAGAGCGGTAGAAGGGAGGTGATAGCATCCCTTGTTTGAGACCTGAGCCAAAGGAAGCCACTCTCCTCCAAGAAATCAGTACCTAATTCATGGGGGCTGAAGAGATGGCTCTGTGGGTGAGAAGGCTAGCTGCTCTTGCAGAGGACCTGAGTTCACTTCCGAGCACCCATGTCAGGCAGCGTACAGCTGCCTCTAACTTTACCTCCAAGGGATCTGATGTCCTCTTGCCTTCACAGGCACCTGTAACATGTGCACATACTTGCACACAGATACATATAAGATACTCGGAGTCCTCTGACGATCACAGTAGTAGAGCCTTCCAGAATGTTGTGACTTCTAAGGCCTCCTTCCTCAGTGTTCACTGGACAGTCACATACAATAGAAAACGAGACCACATTCCCTGCCCTTGCAAAGCTTAGGCCAGAGGATCTGGGGGAGAGATGGGAGAAGGGTGATGCTTGGCCCTGGTGGCTTGAGTGCCTGCTGCCTCCCCAGGCATTGTAGGGGGCACTAGAAGGGGCAGCACTTGGGCTTGGCCTGAAACAGCTGTTAAGTCTCAGTAAGTGGAGAGTTCAAGGAAGAAGCTACTTGAAGCCTCAAGTAGGGACATGGCCACCCAGAAGAGAGAAGATGGGTGGACCAGCTAGGACTAAGTTCAGATAAAATACAATAAAAACCCCAAACAAGTGACTTGAAAATGATATACATTGTTTTGCTTACATACTAAGAAAACCAAAAAGACCCAGAAGCAGGCTGCTGGAGACACTAGGCAGCTGACCAGAATGTCAGTGTCTTAAGGCTTGCTCCATCTTACTGTTCCGAGGTAGGTGACAATTAAGCTGAGTCTTATAGGCAGAACATCCACAGCTGGACTTGAGGGTCAGATCAGAGGAATTTAGAAGGCACTAGCCATAAGTAAAGCACAGAAGAAATGCCTGGAGCGCCCTTAGGAGGAGATGTGTGGTCCAGTGACCCATGTGTCCAGGAGGGTAGTCAAGGATAACCCAGGGGAAAGCAGAAGGCTGCAAGGTAGTCTAGAAGCACTGGGCTGAGAGTCCAGAGATACCAACCCCATCTTACCACTTCCTATCTGTGAGACCCAAGACAAATGATGCCCTCTCTATGGGCCTCAGCCTGTCCCTGTCAAAGGAATCAGACAGGGCCTCTTGGGGTGCTGCTGTGGGAGGAGGGCACTCTGTGATGGAGCATGACCTACCACTGCAGGTGCTGGGTCCCATCCAGATCATAGTTCTGGCCTTGGAACCTCTTGGGGTGCAGCTGTGTGGGTGGTGGCTCTTAGAGCCTGGGAAAGATGCCAGGCTTCTGTGTGCCCACAGTGTGTGCTGGAGGGCACTTTGGGCAGGACTGTGCCCAGCTGTGTTCCTGTGCCAACAACGGGACCTGCAGCCCCATCGACGGCTCCTGTCAGTGTTTCCCTGGGTGGATCGGCAAGGACTGCTCACAGGGTAAGCTGCTGCCCCTGCAAATGCTCCTCTGTCTGTCATGATGCCTCCACCCACAGGGCTGAACTCTCCTGGAGGCGAGAGCATCCACCCGAGACCCATGTATGTATCTGTGTTACTTCTGTGTGTATGATGTGTGTCCCAGGGCTACAGCATGTATGCGGAGGTGAGAGGCCAGCTCTATAGCGTCAGTTCTCCTCTTCCACTTTTATGGAGGTTCCAGGCATCAAACTCAGGTTCACCAGGTCTGGGTAGCAAGTGCCTTTACCCACTGAGCCATATCACTGTTTCCTGACCCTGAAAGTCCCACCTAGCTAAACAGCGAACTTGATGAGTTACTAGTACTGACCGTGGATATCGTTACTGCAGATATTAAAGGCATCAATATTGTCAGTGCCATTAATGCTGTGAATCCTGAGAATTCATACTCCATTAGCATCTGCGTGTAGAAGGAGTAGTCTAAATATAGATGGGGAGGAGGGAACAAGGCTGGAATGCTGGAGTTTATGAGTGGCTAGGCTAGGACAGCCACCCCTGGAAGAATGGGAACATCCTGTGGGATGGCCCCTATGAATGATGTCCTAAGCATCCTAAGCCTGAACAGGGTGCTACAGTCTGATACCAAGGCAACCTTTCCCAAAAGAACCTCTGAAGCTCCCTGTCTGATATGTGAGACAAAGCCAGTCCCTGTAAGGAGGTCCCAGTTAAACGGCTGGACTTGGAATTCCATTCTTGTGGGAGCCACAGGCTCCATCCTCAGACAGCGCAAGAACCCAAAGAGGAGATGGTCCCTGACACTTGTGGAAAAGTCAGTGTGGCCGGTGTTACTCCACCTCTATTCCTATCAGTCCCTCTAAGGGCGGAGGTGCAGGAGCCCTAAGACTGCCTTAGTCACCCAAGAGTAAGAGTGGGCAGAGAATCTGGGCCTCAGAGCAATCCCAGGGAACGAGGCCAAGAGGTGAGCTGAGGGATTCTGAGAATAGTGTTAAGTCCCCAAAGGCCAAGAGATGGCCCTCTGGGTCCATCCAGATGTCCTGGCTCTGATGTGTACTCGCCTCCCCTCCCTTCCCTCCCGTTCCTCTCTGCCCTGCCCTCCCCTCTGCATCCCACCCACCCCGACAGCCTGCCCATCTGGGTTCTGGGGCTCTGCCTGCTTCCATACATGCAGCTGCCACAACGGGGCGAGCTGCAGCGCCGAGGATGGGGCCTGCCACTGCACCCCTGGCTGGACTGGACTCTTCTGCACGCAGCGTAAGCCCTGCCTCCCAGCCTCCTAGCCACTCCCAGTCATATGCTGCGGCCTACTGGTCACTTTGTGAATAGTCTTGGCTTGTAGAGGGTGGGGAGGAAGAGGCTGGCCCCAGGACCAGCCACACCTCAGGATCATCCAAAATCTTGAAAGGTCAAGGCTATAGAGTACCCCAGCAATCAAAAGGATCAGACCCTCTGACCATGGGGAAAAAATCCCAGGGCTGCACAACAAAGAGACCAGAGCTTGTCCTCTGCTGCTGAGACCCTAGTTGCATGGATCACCTTGCCCCTACCCTCTACCCCTTTAGACTGAGGTTCAGTGGGTACAGATGGCTCTGTGGGGCTCACTAGCCTTTATCCCATGCTGTGGAGGAAGCAGCAGACAAGCCTGGTCCCAGGAACATCTCTGCAGTATCCCTGAGCCCACAGCCACTGTGACCTGTGGTCTTGTTGCAGGTTGCCCTGCAGCATTTTTTGGGAAGGATTGTGGGCACATATGCCAGTGTCAGAATGGAGCCAGCTGTGACCACATCACTGGGAAATGCACCTGTCGAACAGGCTTCACCGGGCGCCACTGTGAACAGAGTAAGCTGCCCCAACCCTGTCCTGGTATTTGGGCTAGGCTTCTGCCTATTGCAGGGAGGCTGCTTCCTTCAACCCCATCCAAGACACTGCAGCTCCTGTACTCTAGACTTTGAGGACAACTTCTGAGGAAGACTTAAGGTTAACCCTACACACTCACGGTCAGAGAATCTCCACTTCAGACAGGGCAGGGGTGTGGCAGGCAGATCAAGGAGGGACTAGAGGGAGGCAGGATTTTCTGGTTCTTTAAATGAGTTCACGAGGAAGAGGCAGGTGGGGCCTGACTCAGGGTGATACACTCTACCCATCCATCCCCAACTATTCAATAGGCTTCATTCACCGTGGGTGGGCTACAACTGTCCTGGGCCACAGGCTTCCCCAGCTGGAGTGGGAGGGGTGGGGCATGGCAGTGTCTCCCTGTTCACCTGCACTCTGCATATCACCCAGGATGTGCCCCCGGAACCTTTGGATACGGGTGTCAGCAGCTATGTGAGTGTATGAACAATGCCACTTGTGACCATGTCACCGGTACCTGTTACTGCAGCCCCGGATTCAAAGGAATCAGGTGTGACCAAGGTAACATACAGGTGGCAGAATGTGTGGACAGGGGTGGAAAGGGCCCAATCAGTGGTGGCTTCGGAGAGGTCTAACCAGACTACCTGAGGTTTATGACACTACCTTTTACTCATAGTTGGGAACCTCACTTCACAGTTTCTCCGAGCATATTCTCTGGGAGTTCCCCCATGAACTAGTGCTGGGAAAGGCCACCAACATGCCAAGTTTGACTTCTGCCACTCCCTGCTAGGTGTCTCTGGGCGGGTCATTTCCTTTGCTGGACCTTTTACTCCACATTCAATTAAGATGTTAACCTTTGTCCAAAGGGCTCAACGTGACACTAGCTCTACACCTTGGCAACATTCCACAGTACATCTGAGGGGATCAAATTGAGGCAATTCAAGAAAGGCCTCAGCAATGCCTAGCACATATGAGCACTCTGTAAATGGTGGCTTTGAATGTAAAAATCTCTCTGTAAAGTTATGCAGACTTGGGAGGCTATTGTTGGTTCTAGAAGATGGGAGCAGAAAATAGGCTCTGAATTACCCACATCAGACAAACTTACTTTGCAGCCTGAAGCCATGCGGTTGAGGCAAATGCAGCATTTGCTCCCTAGAGTGACAGCCAGCTCTCTTCAGCTAGCAGCAGAGAGCCAGGGAGAGGTCCAGATGCTGCACAGCTAGAGGACAGACCCTCATCAGATCAGTCAGAGAGACTTAGCCACACACGTATAATCAAAAGGTGTCTTGGGGCAGTAACAGGCAGTCACAGAGCTCCCAGCTGTCAAGGCCGGTCTATCATTTGGTGCTTATGACTCCCTGGGGGAAGATGGGGTTACTGTCCCCATGGACATCCTAAATCACACAGCTGGTAAGCAGTAAGAGTAGCTAAAGTCAGTTTTTCCTGACTGAATTACTGGTTAGGTGAACTCAGACAAGTTACCTAAGCTTGGTGACTCAGTTTATTTTTTCGAACTGTGTGGAAAAGGTAAGTAATTAGTTCCTTTTTTGTAGGTCTGACACAATGATAAAGTAACTTTAACCCATGTGTGGACCTGAGTAACTACTTAGTAAGCATTTATTTTGTTTCACATCTGAATCACATTTTCTTTTTGTGATGCTGGGACTTGATCTTCTTCCTGGCATTAGGAGAAACGGAGGCACTGTGAGGGTTAAGATCAGGCAGGAATGAAGGGGATAGCCAGGAAGTATATCGGAATCAGGCCCAGCTCTGGCTCAGGCCTCCCTCTGCCCACAGCTGCCCTCATGATGGACGAGCTGAATCCCTACACCAAGATCAGTCCAGCTCTGGGAGCAGAGCGGCACTCAGTGGGTGCTGTCACGGGCATCATCCTCCTGCTGTTCCTGGTTGTGGTGTTGCTGGGCCTGTTTGCCTGGCGACGGAGGCGGCAGAAAGAGAAAGGCCGTGACCTGGCTCCCCGTGTCTCCTACACTCCGGCCATGAGGATGACCAGCACAGACTACTCTCTCTCAGGTCAGGCTATGCCCTAGTATCTCTTCTTCACCCATACAACCCAGCAGGAGGCATGTGGCCTTCTCAGGAACATCTACATTCTTGGTTCAACATGGGTGGTTATACCTGCAGGGTGGGTGGCTGGGCCCGGGGATGATCACCCCTTAGAGAAAACGGGGGTTGGAGAAGTCTGTGGAGTTCCAAGAGGGTGTTGCTTCCTGGAGCCCAAGCTCCAAGGAACTCGAGCTGGGTGCCACCCCCCACCCTCATCGGGCTGTGTCTACAGGAGATACATAGTAAGTAGCAACTTTTCTAAGCAACCCAGGGAATGGTTCCCGGTGTGAAGTCCGAGGACCTTGGCATACTGTGCCCTACAGACTTTTGCTTTCCCTGGGAGGGCCTCAGGCCATCCCTGAGGAGCTCCCCAGAAGAGTAGTAACAGGGGTGGTACCTCACTTAGGAAGTGTCCCACAACCCTGTGTGCTTAGATATGGTGGAAATGCCAGTGGGCATCCTGTGGTAGTCTGAGTGAGGCATGTATGGAACTGCACTAGAGCCGTTCCCTCCTCTGAACTGGTACCTTGAAGAGAAGGCTTTGTGCTTCATATTTAGCTAACCAGCAGAGACTCCCGAACTGCCTTGGTGTTGGTTAGGCCTGCACTGTTGAAAAGAGGGTGGTGACTTTCCAATGGCTAATAGCTGATCTATAGCCTCCTGTACCTTGTGCTTAATTTAAGAACATCTAGACCACATCTGCCACTCCTGCTAAGGGTTGCTTGCTGTGTGCCAGCTCTATGCCAGGAACAGGACAGACGGCACTGGCCCCAGAGATCTCCTGGCCACTCTGGGGTCCAGCCAAAGCCAACAGCCTCTGATGAAAGCTCAGGCCCATTGTGACTTGGCAGTTTTCTTCTATAATGACAATGAGCAAGAATGGCTGGATTTTCCCCAGTCCTGTAGAATCCTCACAAGAGCTAGGGTCAACATAAATGGAGTTCTCTATGTACTTATTACTAGCGTCTGACCATAGAGGGAAGCAAGAAAAGCCAATACACCTAAAATAGCAATTCAAAGACATAAAGTCATCAGAGCCAGCAGTCAAGAGCTTCCAGCTGACCATAACACCCCCGTACTAGCAAGCCTGGTCTGTCAGCTACACAGAAGGCCAGCAGAAAAAATAAAACATGGCTGGCTCTCCCACTTGCTTTAGGGCTACTGGATGCCAGGTAGCTTGGAGGAGGGGGGGGATCTGACTGTCTCTCTGCAGTGCCCAGCCTCAGCATTAGTCTTGGGGGCATCTCAACCAAGGGCAGGTGTATGATGGAATATGGCTCCTTGTTCTCTCCCCAGATTTGTCTCAAAGTAGCAGCCATGCCCAGTGCTTTTCCAATGCCAGCTACCACACACTGGCGTGCGGGGGGCCTGCCACCAGCCAGGTCAGCACTCTGGACAGGAACAGTCCCACCAAGGTACTGGCCCCCTGGCCCCCCACCCTCATCAACTATCCTCTCCATTTAACACTCCCCTCTGCCCAGGGAGGAATTGCACCCCACATAGAGGCTGTGTGGAACTTCTGCGTTAAGAATAATCCTTAGGACTCATGAGAACACTCGGAATCATGTAACTGGGAAAGAATATGTTGTATGGAGACAGCAAGCTCTATCCCATGCAGCTACATCGCACTGCCCACTCACTGGAACATACCTGCACCTTGTGTATAGATAACTAGTACCTACCAGAATATAGTAACAGCACACGCAACCATCTTATCTCACACTTGTGTATACCACAGAGCCACTCTGGTCATATGCCAATACATATACTCAAAACATATGTGCTTACCACAAATTACTGCAGTGTGTTAGCAATATACTCTGAAGTAACTCTATTCAATTAACCACTCGATGCCTCTTAAACTTGGGCATAAATGTCATCAATACACACATCAGATGAGAACCCAAATACTAGCTAGTATTCTTGCTGAAAGGGGATGGACCAGTTGTGTGCCCTCCTAGATAGCTCCAAGCACAATACTGAGTCACAGAATAGGTAGATGTCCTTAGTCACAAATATTACCAATCTTAGAGATGTCTCATCATATATGTATGTAGGTAGGATGTAGTGCATCCCTTGATGGACCAGTAAGAGGCAGAGTGAGAGACTGAGACATGAACAGCCTCAAGTGTAAGGTTTTGTGGGGGGCTTTTGCTATACACACCTTCTGACACCTACCTAAGCATGTGCCCCCCACACACACTCAGAATGGCAAGACCATTTGGGGAGTGACAATCCCGGGATCCCTGGCTTCCCGTACCATCATCTATCCCAGGCCAGGAGCACAGCTTTCATATTTAGGCCTCTTCTGGAGCTCTGAGAATCCCTTCCTCCCCATTTGTCCCCTGAAGAATGACCACCAGCCCATAGACCTGGGGACTGCTTTTCTATGAAAACAGGCAAGGTTCATGCAGGTTACCAGAGGCCTGATAGCTTTGGCCACTCTGCCTGTCATCTTCCACTCAGGACTCCTTGTCCAGGCTCAGTTCAGCTTTAAGCTTGAGGAGCTGAGAGAAGAGGCAGCCCTTGATTAACTACAGTCATGTTATCGAAGACGCAGCAGGCTAGAGGCACAAGCCAGGGATGAGACAAAGGTTGGAGGCCATGACATTATTTGTACAAGAGCCAGCTACTCTTTCAGTAGAGGACTGGTTTGGCTCCCCTCACAGGGGCTGAGACTGGCCTTATGTAGACAAGAACCCCTCCTGGCAGAACATCTGGAGCAAAGGTAGGCATGATGCCATGGACGGGACAGGCAGCTAAGACCTGAATTCTAGAGCTAGCTTTGTCTCTGGCTCCTGTGTATCTATGAGTATGGCCCCATGTCTGAAACAACATCCTTGCCTCACATAAAGGGCAGTAAGAGAATGGAGGGAGAAGACTGCATTATCAGTCTCACGACTGGAACTTTTCCTTGGTCACATAAAAGAGACTTCATATATGGCCCAGGGGCAAGAACTGCAGGTAGCCCTGTTTCAGATGAGGAACTGATAGAGCCCCCCATATCCCTGCAGCGAAACCCCGTATGCCACAGGGGCCTGAGAACTTGGTTTGGGCATGTACTGTTTTCATTGGCCTCAACTACAGAATGGGAGCTTGTCATACATCATCTGTCTGGTCCTCTTTTACTCAGTCATCCAGGGCCTGGGAGCTCAGGAGCATCTTAGGGATGGGTACACTGTGGCTGGGCCAAGTGCCAACTTGGGGAAGGGCAGCTGAGGCATGAGGTATTAACTGGCTCTCCTCTCCAAACAGCTCAGTAACAAGTCCCTTGACAGAGACACAGCAGGCTGGACCCCCTACAGCTATGTGAACGTATTAGGTCAGTAGTGGTTTGAGTCGCCTTCCCGTCAGTCCCACCATGATCTCTGTACTGAGGGAGCTGCCCCATCTAAAAGCAAGAGCTGAGTACTGAGCATGGCTTCCCCTGTGGTGTAGAGAGAGCGCATGGCTGTGGCCCAGTGATTACTAGGAATGGAATGAGGAGATCTCCAGTGGAAGCAGAAAGTGTATTTGCCACCATGGAAAAGGATCCTCTGCCCTAGTGGAGGGCGGAATGGAATGGGAGGGGAGGAGAAAAGGACAGATAACCCCAGTCCCTTTGGATGCTACATGGAGATCCTGATTCCTTCTGGCCTGCCCCCTACCCTACCCTCTGCTTCCCACCCCCTTCTCCTGCCATCCAGGCCCTAGGAATAATGGCTCCTCCCTGTCATTCCTCTCACTAGACTCCCATTTCCAGATCAGTGCCCTGGAGGCCAGGTACCCGCCCGAAGACTTCTACATTGAACTTAGACACCTCAGCCGCCACAATGAGCCACACTCACCAGGTCAGACCCCCCCCC
>CABHPH010162340.1:0-37727 GCA_902168325.1 Peromyscus nudipes | reverse complement strand
TTTAGAATTATAATGCAGCATCTTGATTTTAGAATTATAATGCAGCACCTTGATTTTAGAATTATTTTACAGCTAACTGAATAATCTCTCATGGAATATATAACTGAAAAACAGAGAAAGGTTTGCAGAATGTCTATAGTTACAGTTACCTAATATTTTATCCATTGAGTCACACATCTGCTCTTGACTGACAACTCCTTCATTCAAAAAACTTGCAGGTTTCCTTGGTGTAAAAGTGCTATTTTTCTTATCCGGGCCAGGCAGCTTGGGGAACAAACTGATTTTATCCTTTACAGTTTCTGCTCTGTGACTTAATTTAGAGAAACTCAAGTGGCTGACAGATAAATTGTCATCTGAGGATGAAAAATCATCAATAACCTGAGAGCTACAATCCCCATCTGTTGCACACACTTGTTTTGGTTCCTTTGCTGTTGTAGGAGACTTATAAAGCTTCCTTTTGCTTTCCTTCTTTCTCTTAAACTTCAAGGAAGTAGTAGCTCTTTGCTTTCTTATTCTTGACTTGGGGAACATGTCGATGTCATCAGATTCATCGCTAATATCATCTGTACCTTTTCTTTTCCTAACAGATTTCAAGGTCATGTTCTCAGGACACAAAGGTTTTGAAACTGGTCCATTTCCTTTGCCACTGTTCTGTCTACAATCAACATAATTTATTTTCACAGGGTTTTCTGTTTCAGAATCATCTTTAGATCCACCAAACAGCAGCTTAAAGCGTATACGGTTATTAGGGACTCTCTGAGCTGGATACTGTGTGGGAAAGATGACATCACTGTCTTCTGACTCTGTGTCATTCTGTCCCATGCCATGATGTCCAGCTGTACTGTGACACTTTCTCTCATCATCAGATTGAGAAGAAACATTCTGTTCTAAAGTCTTCTTACTTTTATCAAAACCACATTTTTCATTAGGATTTTGGATGTTCTCTGATTTCCGATGTCCTGAAGTACAAACAGAGTCCTGAGTTTTTTGACAAGCAGCCTGTTTGGCTTCTGCTGACAGACATGTGGGCTGCTCATCAGAACTTTCATCACTGGAGGTAGCGTTTCCATCGCCATCCTGGACTGACTTACAATTTGCCTCAAACAATTTAGAGAACCCACACTGTAGCAAAGTGAGCTGTGCTGAGGATCCTGGAGTTCTACTGGAGTCAGAGACACTGTGTTTAGCAGTCTTTCCTGACTCGTCATCACTGAAGTCACTGTAGAGTTCACAAACACCTGTGGATTCTTGACAGTCAGGGTCTCTAGGCTACATGAAAAAGCAGACAGAAACATTAGAAAACATGAGGAAGGGTTGTGGGCAGTGGTGCATGTCTGCAGTAGGAAAAGCAAAGGACTTGGGAAATAGGAGGATCAGGGGTTCAATACCATCCTCCACTTCACCTGGAATTCAAGGTCAGTCTTGACTATATAAGACCCTGTCTCAAGAACAAAATTTGCTACAAATTTAAATTCAGTTCCCTTTTCACAGTAACTCAAGTTAAGGATAACTTTTAGTTCCCTAAAATTAAGGCTTAATTTGTTAATATTTTTGGAAAGTAATCTGGTACTTCTGCCAATATATGATATTTGTGTTTATCTATATTAAAAAAAAAAAAAAGGTTAATCTGGGCCAGCAAGATGGTTCAGAGACAGAGACGCCTTTGACCAAGTCTAACAAGCTGAACCTGATCCTCAGGAACCAACTTGGTGTGAACACAAAATAGGTAAATAAAAACAAGTTCCCCGAGTTCAAGGTCACTCCGTTCACATAAACTTAAATCTCAAAAGGAGACAAAAAAACAAACAAACAAAACAACAACAAACCCATCAAAAATAGCAACATAAAAATCTTTTGCATGTTTCTTGTATCTTACTCCTAACATGGCCTCTGGTAACAACATACGTTTCATGGCTGTGTGATGAGATCCTAAGATCACAGACTCAAACCAATACAATACTTGCTTTGATTTACAGAATGATTTTGATACTTGGATTTAATCTTATATACATATTGATGGTCATTTCTCTATTTAACTTGTCCTTCAGTTAAAAAGAAAGTCTGTTTAAATTGGAGTTGACTGCTCCTGGATTTGTTTTTATGAATACTGATGACCATAAATAATTAATTTTACTCATCCTATGACTCTGTGTCTCTGAGTTTTAAGAAAACTTTGTATTTTTACATACTGAAAAATGAAGGAAGAAGTAAAAGGAAAGACTGTCACAGTCCATGTTTTCTGGTTACTCACTGTTTCTAGTTCCTGTGCTGAAGGTCCCCCTTTCAACCATGTTGTGGCTGTCATGATGCCAGCTTCCACTTGGCCTTCTCTCTATAATGTCCACAAGAAGAATATAAACAGCTGTAAATAGAGAGTGAAGCAACCAGAAAAACAACAACAAAGGCAGGCTAAGTGTAAGTGGCTGTGTATTGTTAATAACATTTTCTCATTTGCTAAGTAAGAAACTCATAGTTTCACAGAACAGAAAACTAGTGTCTGTGCTCAACTCCACTGAAAGCACTGATGGGAGGCATAAAAGTATCACACACTTGCCCAAGACTCCTGTCTATAACAGCTATTCTTACATAATTAAAGAAAGAGCACGCTGCAGCATCCAAGCATCACAAAGCTGAGTGCTGAACCACTCTAGTTGGTATCAGTAGTGCATTTGCTATCCCAGTCTACTAGAGAACATCATTGGGCTACTCAGCTACTTGGAGTCAGTAGTTACTGTAGCACACCAGACACTACAGAGCAGGACACAGACAATACAGGCCTTCTTTCCCATTCATCAGTGCTCATCTTGAATGATGACTGAGATGCTGACATTACATATAATACTGATAGCACATGTACATTATATGATGGTCCTCTAGCTTCACCAGTGCTCATCCTGAATGACACCTGAAGCATTACATTTAACATTGATAGTATATGTCCACCTGTGTAAATGTCCTCCACTTCCATCCAGACTAAAATTGCTCAAAGACAGGAAGTAATTTTCTTGAACTTTATTTATGATGCTTACTAAATGAAATATAGTCAAGAATATTACTACAAAGTCCCAGAAGCCAAGGTAAACAACCTGGATGGAGTTCTCCTTGGCTGTTTCCTCATCAATGTAACAAGGAGATGGAAAAGGATGATATTCTAGGGCTTTATGATATCTACACTAACATCAGTTGGAAAATAGGACAATATTCTCAGTGTTCTGGTAAATTAATGAACTTAAGGAATTTTTAAAGCCATGTAAGTGTCTCATTTGAAGAATAAGAAACATCTGTATGCTGAGCATGAACATAGCTGAGAGTTTGAAATATTGGTGTGGAATTTTTATTGGGAACAGAAAACAAAAATCTCTAAGAGACATGAGAGTACATCTCAGGGAGTATTTTGTAACTTCTAATCAAAACATATTTTACAGTTTTGTTTATTTAGGAAAATCTTAATTTTTTAGCTCTCAATTTCAACAGCCACTTTCAAAATAATAAACTCCTCTCAACTTTGTCTGTCTGAAAATGGCCACAGAGGCCACACTATCTCATATGTGGATTGGGTATATGCATGTGTATTATCTATAAGTATCCATGAGAAAGCCTTGGCTTTGAGGTACAATTCATTTCCCAGTTCTTTAAAGGTAGAAATTCTAAACAGATATTTTTGCTAAGAAAAACCAAAAATTTCTCTGAAAAGGAAACACCAATTGTATTTCAAAATTCCTGAATGATAAAACTGTACTTAAATCATCACTGAAGAGGTCCCAGAAGTAGCTCCATACCTCCAGGATGTCTCTTGTAAGACATGACCCTTGGGACCTTAGTTTGAAGAGGTTGTGGACACCAAAGAGCTCTCCTCGATGTTCTTTTGATCCTTGTACTGCTTCAAAGTATCGCTTGGCGTTTTCACTTCCAACCACCACACAGTGAAGTTGCTATAACAGAAAAATACAAGATATTTTTGAAGTGTTTGCTCCAACAGTATGTCAGAATTTCCTGGCACTCCCTGCATATACACAATTTTAGTCGGGTTGGCTGAATTGCCTTAAGGAGGAGATTTTGTTTTAATTTCCCTGCAGATGTTGCCATTATGGTGAAATAATAATAATCTGTTCACCTCACTGGAGCAGGCATCTTACATTTCCAATTTTATCTGTTTTTTAATTACTGAGTTAAAATTACATTATCATAAATGTTTAATAATGAAAGCTGACATCTGAATACACTTTTCCTCTTTAAAATTATTACATTAAAAACTAATATTGGTAGAATTGTTATATCACTTACAATCTAAAGTAACTATACAATAAACATGCTGATGCTAAGCTAAATGACAACAACCAGGAAAACCCTAGAAACACCATTGTCAAGAGTTTTGAGAACACCAACAATGGAGCCACTAAGGATATATAAGGACATATACCATTTTAGCATCACCATGAGGATGTACTCTCTATTTGCCATTTCATAATGTAATATAAATATGTAAAATTTAAACATGATCTTTAGGGAAATACATACTGATAAAAAGTCTGTGAGTTTCAAATGGTCCAGAAAAAGAAGAAAAGTAATAGCTCCAGGAAGGAGAAGGCAAACATGGAAAATGTTACCAAATGGGAATTTGGAGTTGGGCAAGTCTGGAGTTCTTTGAGCTGTTCATCTAATTTTTCTGTAAAGTTTTCTAAATAAATTGCATGTATATGTATACCTATGTACACGATATAGATGAGGCAAATTTCAAAACGCCAAACTTGATTGCATATGGTGCTTCAAACTGGAAGGAACACAGGTACTGTATAAATGTTACTTTTAAGCACAGGTTATCTGAATTACTGCATGGTAGCATGCACACCCAAATTCAAGTCCCTCTTGAACATGAGCTCTCCCTTGGAACCTTCTGGATGTCTCTGCAGTGCAGCTGCAGCTACAGAGAAATAGTTTCATGTATAAACCTTTTTTTATATGAAGTAATATGGTTTAGGGATTAAGATTTGTTAACCAAAATCCAGCCCACTGTTGTGCTCTTCATTTTCCTCAACTGGTCAATAGTGTGTTTAGATACATGCTCATCTGCCGTAGTTATTTGAAGTAGGGCAGAGACTGTCCAAGTATTTAGCCTTCTAGGTGATGACAGTGACTTTCTTGAATACAGCAGCAAAATGTCTGCGCTGTCTTACTTGCTTGCTTTCAGTACTTCTATTTGTGTTCTCACTTGGGAACAGACAACCGCTGGCTTCACAGTGCACAGATGAGAGGAGTACACACGAAGCCACCTTACTACACACGGTACTCCAGAGTCCCCAGGAATCCTTTTCGGCAGCAGTGGCTGTCTGATTTTCTGTGGTCTTCCCCTGGCTGAGTTCCACCGAGTTTCTTTCTTTCCTGACTTTAAGAATTCCTTAAACAATTTCTGGGCCCTTGACAAACTTTCTGTGTTCCAACATATTTATAGTTGTTTTTTGTTCTTAGTTTTTTTATTCTTTTCTCGAAAGAATGTGAGGCTCAATGTATGTATGCCTGATGTGCATCCTTGTTTCAAATTCCAAACTATCTTTAAACCATGTGCTATACCTTTTCCTTATATGATCACTACCTTATTTTTGTATGTATCATACAAGGTTCTAAACACACTGTCTCCTGAAAATTTTCTATTATATATTATTTTACAGTACACAATAAGCCATTCTAGATAAAAGTAAAAGTTTACATAATAATAGGTTGAAAAATACATGATTAAGGAAACAATACTGATAACCAGTCTAAGACAGAACTCAAAACAACAGGTCTTAAGAAACAGCCTCATTTTTTTTTTCACAAGTGGTTAAATTAGAAAAGAAATTCTCTCAAGTAGTTCCAAACTATTTCCTTTAGAGCTAAATGATTTAAGAAAATACATAAACGGCTGTGCACAATTCTATTTTTAGAATGAAGAAGTTAGCATGAGTTCTAAGACTGGATCATTTTTAGGTTAACTACCACCACATGTGAAAGATGTTTGTTCTTAAATAGATGCCAGCCAAATACACAAGGAGCAATTCAAATTTAATACTTGTAATTAAACTTGAACCTCAGTCCAGACCTTCTTAAATGAGCAATTCTAAATGAATGTTTATTTATAGGTATAAAAACAACAGAAATTAATATCCTACACATATTAAAGAGCCAATGAGATTTCAGATGAACATTCAGAGCACCAAGCAGCAGCAGCAGCACAATCTCATTTATTGAGCATCTCTGCAGTCAGTTTCCTATGGTGTATCTATATCTCTAGGGCAGTGCTCCTCAATCTTTTCCATGTCTTAGCACAAACAGAAGATGGTAACCCATGAACATCAACCTGAAGTAAAAAGGATTTTTCTTAAATCCTAAGGCTGGAAGATGGGTCAGGCATTCCTGCCATGAGTTGTGAGATCAATGTCTCGGTGCACCTGAAACTCACTTATGATACATATATCATACCTTTGTTCACTATGTGGGGAGATGTGACCACATTATTTAAATTGTGATCAGTGTACTAGCAGAGTACTGGCATTCCTGGGAGCTAATTAAAAATGCAGTCACCCAGGCAGTGGTGGCTAAGGTTTAAATCCCAGTACTCAGGAGAAAACAAACAAACAAAAAAACCAAACAAACAAAATGCAGAGTCTTGGGCTGTACCTCAGACCTACTTAATCAGAACCTGTATGCCAACAAAATCCCTAGGTGATTTAAATGCACATTAAGGTTTAAGAAATATTGCTTTAAGAAGCTTTCAGTAGTAAAATCCAATGAACTTAACAATTACTCTATTTCATGCAAGTGTACTTAAGAGTATATTTTATAATCTTAGTAAACTCAGAGTAAAATTCAAAACTTCTTTATACAAATTTGTTCCTAATTTCTGAAAATAGACAAATGCTTACTTCTTAGAATGAGGCATATTCTTACCTGCTTGTAGACCTGCCGTAAGTACATGATCTCCTCCACAGTCCCCAAGGATATCAGCCTGAGCACTTTCACATCTCTACACTGCCCAATCCTATATGCCCTGAAAATTAAAAACAGTAAGTCAACTAAAACAACCTGAGGCTTAAGAGGCAGTTTCTATATGTAAAAGTAGAAGATCACAACATTTTTAATACTTTGTGTTTAGGTTATGTGATGTTATTTAGTAACATAATGTAAATATATCTAGTCATATAAAAGACTAGTTACTGAAAATACTGTAGAAAAAGTATATAAAACTTTGTTACAAATGTCATCTCCCAATGCCCCAAACCCTTCTCTAAATTTAGTTTTTTCTTTTGGGGGACCCCCTTATGGATCATTCCCAAATGATTTAATTTCTATAAGATTCTTCCAAATGCAGACTGATCCATAGAGGTAGAAAGCAAGAGTAGTAACTGCTTGGGGATGAAGGACAGTAAGGCGCAGGAGGGACAAACTACAAAAGGTGCAAGGGAACCTGTGGGGAAGAGGGGATCCATTCATTACCTTGATTGTGGTGATGATTTCATAGATGTACACAATCATCACAACTTACCAACTGTATACACTAAGTTTACTGTATATATGCCAATTATGCCTTAATAAAATGGCCTAAAAATGAAAACAGAAAAAAGTAGCCATCCCAAAGAATGAAAATCAAAATAAAAATTAATCTTGTTAAAATAATTGAAAAGTCTCGAATGCAGGTTTAAGAGCTGACATACACCTACTGAGTGAACTGAATGAATCACTCAGGTGCCTAAAACCCCAGGTTGCACTCTCAAACAGGCTTTATTGAGGCTCTGGACAGAGTCACACCCTAGACACCTGTAGAGTTCCTGAGGTAAATGGGACAAGACTCTAGCACTTACAGTACTTGAAAAATGTTACAATCTGGGGAAAATTTATTTTGAATTTGAGAGATCACTTTAAATAATACTAGTATTTGGTATTCTCTCATAGAGAAGACCTTTGAGTCCTGCAAACCTTGTTTCTACAGAAGGGATTGGGGGGGGCTGTAAAAAAAAAACAAAAAGAAAGAAAAGGATTCAAGAAAACATCCTCCCCCCTTCTCTTTTTCCTTCCCCTCTCTCTGCCCCATCTCTGTGTAGCCCACTGTTTTGTGTTTGAATGCTTGTTTTTTAATCTCCACAGGTGAAACTTGAATACATGTTATTTTGTACCTATGCTTTATCAGGCTCTTGGTCCATCAATAAGGGACTTGCAAGTGATGGGTCTTCTACTATGTAGGGACAAATATAAAGGAACTGCTTTACGACACACGGGTCAATGTCTTGATTTCTCTTTGTTCTTCTAGAGACTCAGTGGAAGAAGATGGTCGGGGAGGGGAATGCACTATGCTCTGAGGGAGTGGGATAAATAGTAAGTCATGGGGATATACATGAAAAAGTACAAAATTCGGAGCTAGGGAGATAACTCACTAAAGTACTTGCCATGCAAACATGAGGACCTGAGGTTGATCCCCAGTCTCCTACATAAAAACCAGGTGTGGTGGCAAGTATGTGTGATCCTAACCCTTAGTAGGTGGAGACAGGAAGATCACTGGGGCTGGCTGGGCAGTAAGCCTAGCCTACTTAAGCAAGACCCAGGCCAGTGATAGATCCTATTTCAAGAAATAAGGTGTCATTCCTGAGGAACAAGTACTCATACCACACACACACATACAAACACATACACAAATAAAAAGTTTAAAGTCACACTGAATGTTCCAAGACCAAATAAACAAAGGGTGGTTTCTGTTTCTCTATGGATTCTACCTGACTACATAGAAGTAGATCCTGAACCTGTCATCCTGTGAACCTGAGAAAGTAACTAAGGTCACTTTGTCTCAGCTTTCTGCAGTGTGAGACAGGATGATGCCATTGTCTGTCTGCTGTGGAATAATCCTTCTGTACACTGTGAAAATGTGTTGTTCTCATTGTTCATAAAAAGTGGATTGGTCACTAGCTAGGCAGGATTTTCGGGGCAGAGAGAATGCTGGAAGAAGAAGAGTGGAGTCTGGGGAATCTCAAGCCAGACGCAGAAGAAGCAACCTGGGAAGTTCATAGATGAGGTAAACGAGCCTCAGGGCAGCACACAGATGAACAGAAACAGGTTAATTTAAGGTGTAAGAGCTGACTGGAGACAAGCCTAAGCATTCATAATTAATAAATCTCTGTGTGGTTATTTGGGACTGACTGGTGGGACAGAAAAGTCCACCTACACCTGTCCTGTATGGGTATTAAGTTAAAAGATATAATTCATGCAGGTCACGGAATACTTGGCTCATAATAAACGTAAGTGCAATTGTTCCTTTGTCCTTCTAAATGTATCTGCACAGAGTTGTATGTAAAAGGTTCTATATTGAAAGAAAATACCATTATTTGTTAGTAAGCCTTTCTGATTTTTTTTTTTTAAAAGACAGGCTCTCTTGTTTCATAGACCAGGCTAGCCTCTACCTCCAGAGTGCTGAAGGTGTATGTATGCTATCACACTAGGCACCTTTCTGCCTCTTACACACTTCTGTATATTTGTCTTTTCCTCTCCCACCATTCAAGAATTTATTATATTCTTTTAATTAATAATTTAAATTTTATGTCATTAATAATGATAATTTCTTCCATAGCTTCATCTTACTTGCCTTTTCTGTTTGCTTGCTTGTTTTCTAAGTTATATCATCCTTTTCATTCACTTTCAGTCTTTTCTAATGATAAAATACATGCAACATCAAATTTTGAGCATACAGTTGAAACACAGAAAATAGATTCAATGCTTTGGAACCAATATGATATACAGCCCTTCCTCATTTCAAACTGAAATTCCTTACCAACCAAACAGCAATTCCCTAGTCTCTGCCCCCGAGTACCTGGTAGCCACCACTCTACATGGTATGTATGCATGTGAGAGTATGTGTGGAGGTGAGAACATCACAGGCATTCCTTAGACACCATCTTTTTTTTTTTGAGACAGTCTTTCACTGGCCTGGAGTTTGCCAATTTAGCTGGGCTGACTAGCCAGTAAGCCCCAGGGATCCACCTGTTTCCATGTCCCTAGTACTGGGATTGCAGGCCAGCTCCCCGATGCTCAGTTTTTTTGTTTTTTGTTTTACATTGGCTGAGGAATCAAGGCCATGTCCTCAAGTACTTTCCTGAGGTACTTCCCCACCACTACCATTCAACTTTCTCTACAAATATGATTATTCTTTGTGCAGTATAATAGTAAAACCATACAGTGTGTTTCTTTTGTTTTCAGGCAAAAAAAAATGTAGCCTTTCTTTGTTGCTGATAATCTATTAAAAAAAAAAAACATTCAGTTCTTCACCACTGAGTATGATGTTAATTTTTTATAAGTGGTTTTTATGTGAAAATAATTTCCTTATACTCAATCTGTTGTGCTTTCTATATGACGAAAGGCTGTTAAATTTGTCAAATGCCTTCTCTGCATCAATTGAGATAACTGAGCATTTTTCTTTCCTCATTTATCTGTAGTAGAATATTATTTGAAGGTGTGTTACTTTTGTTTATGCTGCATCTGTTTAACTCCGTGAAGCTGTGTTACTGTGCCTGTCTAAAACACCTGATGGGCTAAAAAAAAAAAAAAAAAAAAGCTGAACGGCCAATGGCAAGGCAGGAGAAAGGATAGGTGGGGCTGGCAGGCAGAGAGAATATAGAGAGGGAGAAATATGGGAGGAGAGGGCTAGGAGCCAGAGAAGGAGGAGGACTCTAGGGGTCAGCTGCCCAGCTATACTGAAAGCCATGGAGTAAGAGTAAGATTTACAGAAGAGAATGGGAAAAGCCCAGAGGCAAAAGGTAGATGGAACAGTTTAAGATTAAGATTAAGCCAAGCTGAGGCCAGGCATTCATAACTAAGACTGAGCCTCCATGTGTGGGATGTAGCTCAGTGGTGGAGCACTTGCCTACCATGTGCAAAGTCCTGCAATGTCAAGAACTGGAAAAAATAAAGTAAAGTGATCATACATTTTAGCATTCTAGTAGAAATCACAAGGCATATTTCTAGATGAAAGAAAAAAAAATGTCCTTTTTTTGAACCTGGCTTCCTGCAATAGCAGTACATGCTCTTAACCACTAAGCTATCTCTCTGGACTCTCATATTTCATAACTCTTATTTTTAGCCTTCTACCTCTTTCTTATTTTACACATCTCATAGTAAGTATATACCTGAATCTAATTTTTCCATTGTATCACCATGCCTTTTTTTCTTTTTAGAGAGTTCTGACCTATTCAAATACACATACACTCATGTACATACACTCACAAAAATATACACGTGCATATAAATAATGAAACCATAGAGCAGTGGTTCTCAGCCTTCCTAATGCTGATACTCTTTAATACAGTTTCTCACATCATGGTGACCCCAACCACAAAATTATTTTGTTGTCAATAAATTTTAGCTCTAACTCTATACACAGAACCTTCTTTGGCTATCACTGATCTGTTTGTTGGCTTGAGCACTGCTCTCAGGTTGCAGCAGTACATTCCTGCATTCTCAGGTGTCAGGTTGCTTTTAATCACTGATCACGACTACAAGTCAAAGTAGTTTTCTTTTTCATAAGGTCATAACTGTAGCCACAGACAAAAAGTCCGACCTGAAGAAGTGAAGCTGATTTCCATTTATTTCTACCTTGATTTTTCTTTTGGGTTTTGCTTTTATAAATCCTCTTATTTCTCACTCTAGGGTATTTTAGTCCTCTTTATCTTCAGAATTAGAAATATAACAAAGATACAGATTTCATCTCTCTCTTGGCCATTATTTGTACTAAGTATTTGGCAGCTCTTCAAAATTAACAATGTTCTTCAGATACTTGCTGATTCCTCTCCTGTCCTTCAGTCTTCTATGTTTATTTCTGGAACAAACAGGTAATTTTTTTTTTCTGGCGGCGGCAGCGCACTTTCCTTTCTCTTTATTCATATTCTACATCTATTTGATTTCACTTTGTTTTAAAATATGCATCCTTTATATCACATCACTCTCTCTGCTTTATTATTCAGACCTGCTACTGAGCTTTATCTCAGCAAAGGCTTTAATTTCTGGGGACATTTTGTGCTCACTATATATGTATTTTTCTTAGGGTGCTATATTATTTTTGTCTTATCCTTATTTTAGTCCCTCAATGCCTGACTTTCCCTATGGCTCTTTTCTTTCATGCTGCCACTTTTATGAAAATGTCTCATAATTCTTAATTTCTCTTTTGTAATTAAAATAAAAAAGCACACGATTACAATGGAAAGATGGTCTGGATTCCTATGCAGGCAATAGGTTTATTCAAGTACTTCCCTTATTGTGTACTATGGAGGTCTGGGATTCTTGAATGGCTCCACTTTGTGATCTAATTCTAACACACCAGGAACTTTTCTAATCTTAGTTTCCTACTTAATTTATGAAATGGCTCTTTAAGGAACTCATTCTAGACAACTCCTGTGTAAGTATGAGGTGTAGAAAGGAATCTGCACCAGTCTCACGTTACCCTCATCTGCCCTACACCCTGCAAGCTGTCAATTCATGCTGGCAGTTTGTTCTGTTCTGCAGACTCTGACTGACTGTGGTTTCTCTCTGGTAAGTCTCTCTTCAGAGTTTTCTCAAAATTTCAGAACTACTAGTAATAAACTGTCCTATTTTTCTTTGGTATTATGGTTTTATTCACATTAGTAGGATTTGGAGGTAGAAAACAAAAGGCTACTATCAGTTTGCTATTTGAGTTTAGAAGTTTCGGGTCACTTTTTAATACAAATTTTTACCAGGTACCCACCATTCCTAACTATAAACAATCTATAAAGTTCAGAAGTGGTTTTAGATGACAAGAATTTACAGATCATTTACATTTTGTCAGTATCATACCTGTCAATAGCTTGAAGATCATTGGCTGGATTCCAAGTTGGATCAAATAATATAACAACGTTGGCACCAACAAAATTGAGACCTAGTCCACCAGCCCTGGGAAGGAAAGGAAACCACACATTAAAACAGCATAAACTGTTAAGAGGGATGGCAGTGCATCCTGTAATCTTGGCACTCAGGAGGCAGAACTAGGAGTCAAAAGTTCCAGGTCAGTTTAGGCTACACGATAAGACCCTTTCTCAAGCAACCCCCACCATCCAGAATAGAACAAACCACTGTCCTGTAACTCAACCATGCCCACTTTCTGCAACCAATATAATACTATATTGCCTTCTTTTATATAAAAGTAGGTGGTTTAAACAGAAATATGCTTATATATCTATAACATATTCTTTTTCTACCATTCAAAGAAAATCCCTAAACAAATTGATCATTTGAATCTATATAGACAGGTTGATAGAAATCCATGCAATATGCTAGTTTTTATCATTTTTATGTATTCAAATACCATTTCTATATTTTCAAATATAATTAAAAATAATTTTAGTATATTCTTCAATTTTAGTATATAACTTCGAAAGTAGAAGTTACAGAAATATTTGTCCAATAAATCCAATCCATTGGTCCCACTAGGATCTTGGTTCATAAATTCAAAATTCAATCCCGGACTGATGTATATTCATTACACTCATATGAATAAATCTTATGTAACAGTGGTTATGACCTTTCCATTTTGTGAAATTTTTAGTCTTGCATTCCCTTTGTAACAGCTAATTTACAATAGTGATAAAATTGTATGCATTTTAAAAGGAACAGTTACACTTACACACACACACACACACAAAGGGAATACTATTCAGTTCCAAAGAAAAATGAAGCTTAGAAATTTACTTGAAAATGGACTTATACTATTAAGGAAGGTCACAAAAAGAGAAAAAAAAAAAAACCCACATGGTCTCTCGCTCATACATGGACTCTAGCCAATAATATATGTAAACAAATGTAATTGTGGGTATAACATGAAAAAAAAAAAACCAAGAAAGGCTAAAGATACAGAGATAAGGAAAGACAAGTGCAGGTGATGTACACGAGTCATGAGAGATAATGTAAAGAGAATTATTATTCTAGTTCTAATCCTGTCATGGATATTTGAGTTTTGATAGTGGATAAATGCATAAAATATACTGGATACTAAAGTGAAAAATTTAATGTAAAGCTCCACAGCTTCTGTTTGAAATGCCTATTCTAACTGTACAGCAGTTCACTAAGTTTACAGACTTTGGGTCTGGTTAATTTTAATGTATGAGATTTTTATTTTTTTTACAAGTTTTTTATAATAAAGTTTAAACAATTAAAAACTAATTAAAAATAAAAGAAACAGTAAAACTGAAAGTCCAAGGAAAAAAGTTTGTTTTTAGTTTTCCTCCACTGTTTTCCTAACCCTGTCTCTTAGGCCTTTTGATCACCAGTTTCACACTGTGTCAGGAACATCATCCTACACTTAGATCATTCACACACTGATGTTCATCATCCAAAGACAAAAATTGGTAATATCCTCTTCCTTAAAACGTGTATTAAATGCAAAGAAATTTACATCAACTATGCATGACTCTACAAGGAGTCATGCTAGATATTTTCATATCTTTAATCCTCAAGATACATTTTTCCCCGATATAGGTCTCACTGTATAGCTCTGGGTGTCCTGAAACTCACTATGTAGACCAGGCTGGCCTTCAACTCAGAGATCTGCCTGCCTCTGCCTCACAAGTGTTGGGATTAAAGGTATACATCACTATGCCAGGCTTTCCTCAAGATAAGTTTAAGAGCCAAACATTTTTCAGGTAGGGACAAAAAGGTCTCCTAAGCAGCCTGAGTCTGTATTTAAACTGAAGCATCCTGTTAAATTTCAGTGCTCAAGAGAAACTGACTTCTATCTTTTTAGAATTACTTTCCAGAGCTGATTCAAAAAGATTCCAGAGAAGCCGGACAGTGGTGGCCTACCCCTTTAATCCCAGCACTCAGGAGGCAGAGCAAAGAGGATCTCTGTTGAGTCTGAGGCCAGTGGGTCTACAGAGCTAGTTCTAGGACAGCCAGGACAACACAGAGAAACCCTGTCTCAAAAAACAAAACAAAACAAACAAATTCCCGAGAGACTTGAACCTAGGGGGCAAAGGTGGGATAGGGCACGAGTTTTGGAAAAGAAGACAACAACAATAAAATCCCACCATGGAAAAGTTAGGGTGAACATGGGAGAGATTCAGATGCACAGCAACAGACAATATATGAGCATCTGAGCATAGTATATATCTAGTAAGCCTTTTTCAACTGCTCCAGGTAGGCTTTTGATGGAGAAACCAGACATGCAGGCTATTTGTGTCTAAGAATATCTTTCTTCCACATTCTACTCTTGTACTAAGTGAATACATCATCTTTAACTATATCTTTAACAAACTGCATTTTACTATTATGTATTAAGTATAATGAAGGGTCAAATGAAGTATCCACTTAACAGTGCTTCCAAGAAAACTAATGGGTAGAAAGAGCAATATCATAACGATGCCAACTTGCCCCAAAGCCATTTATAAACTCAATGATTTTAATTTAAAAAAAAAATCAACAAACAAAAAGACCTAATCCCAGATAGGAAGGATGATGTAAATACAGTACTCATCCATAAAATTCTCAAAAAAAAATTAATTCCAAGAAAAATGGCAGATGAGTCTTCTTGAAACAAATTTAAAGAGCACTTATGAAAATCTAAGAGTTAAGTTACTGATATTCTAGAGAGGGGGAGGGATTTAGAGAAAAATGAGATTGGAAAGCACAAAAAATTTTAGATTAAAAATGTGGTTGTTTCGAATAAAATTATCTACAAGACTGAAAAGTGACATTCTCACAGACCACAGAACAAGGAGTACAAAATGTGAAATATCTGATGTTAAGAATACATGAGGTTCTACTGCAAAACTGGGAGACCAAGAGGACAGCAAGCTTAAGGCCAGTCAACAAAGCACACACAGTCTAAAACAGTGGTTTTCAACCTGTAGGTTGCAACCTTCCTTGGAGGTCGCATATCAGATATCCTGAATATCAGATATTTACATTATGATTTATAACAGTAGCCAAATTACAATTATGAAGTATCAATGAAGTAATTTTATGGCTGGGGGTCACCACAATATGAGGAATTATTAAGGGGTCACAACATTAGTAAAGTTGAGAACCACTGGTCTAAAACAAAACAGCAACCACAAAGTAGAAGAAAAGGAAGCCATTTAAAATAAATAAAAAGCATTTCACTGAGATGGAGAAGACATGCTTTCAGGCTGTGGCACAACAAACAACCAAGACCCAAGGTGAGACTCAATATCACTGCTAAATTTCAGCAGATTGCAGAAGAAGAAAAACTCTTATGAGCCCCCAAAGAGGATGGAGAATCAGAGTGGCATTTAATGACACTAAATACCAAACAACAATGCTGTAAGGCCTTCAAAGACTTGAAAGAGAATTATTTCCAATCTAGATTTCTAGAGTTGGCTAAAGTATGAATTCAAAGGGGAAGGCAAATAAATGACATTTTCTGTATTCAGAGGTGCAGAATATTACTTTCTGTACATCTTGGCTTCAAAGTTACTTGAGAAAACTTTCCAAGATAACAATGGAGTAAATTAAGAATGAAGATGGCATGGGATATGGCTAAAGGATTCAATGCAATAAAGTAGTGAAGAAGGCTTAACATGACAGTGTTACCAGGCCTAGAAAATAATACACTGCGTTTGAGATGATGTGACCAAAGGTTGCTAGCAGAAAATCTTGAGAATACAGAGGACTCAACAAAAGAGAAAATGTGAAAGGGAAAAATTGATAGAGGGGAAAAAATGGGACAAATGGGTCATGACTGAAATACAAAGTGAACTCAACTGTGTAAACATAAAACAATGGACCAAGTATTAGAACAGAGAGCTGTTTGGCTGCTGTCTGCTTATATTCCTTGAGCTGACTGACTTAGCTTAGTTCTACTTAATCCAACATTAAACAATGTTCAGAAAATTATAATGCAAATGTTGGGTTTTGATCTCCAAATTTTAAAGCTAACTTATGGATACTAATCTAGTTAGCTCTGCAGGAGTTAAAAACAGTAATATCCCTAACAAAGTAAAAGACAGTAGTTAATAGATACAGACAAGAGGCAAAGGTCAAAGAAAGGGTGGGTATGGTCCCTTATGTAATGGCTTATGCCAACAATTACATCTTGAATTCAGTCACATAGAACTTTTGCCTTGGTCAGGACAGTTAACAGAACAGAAGGCATAGGGAAACCACACAAGTGGGGAACAACTGGTCTCCAAAGCATTTCCATCAGGAAAACAAAATACAAACCTATAAAATATGTAAAGAAACCATGTACCAGAAGCAAGAGCTTGAGAAAACAGCCTGATCATTAGCATCCCCAAATACAAAACTGAATACAGTAAAATACCACTAATAAAAAGATTTTAGGGGCTGGGTGTGGTGGTGCATGCCTTTAATCCCAGCATGTGGGAGGTAGAAGCAGGTTCAAGATCAACCTGGTCCACATCAGGCCAGACAGGGCTACAGAGTGAGATCCCAGTCTTAAAAAAAAAAAAATTAAGCCTCAGAACCTGAGTCTGATTCCCTAATCCAGAGGTTTCAACCTGTGGGTTGAGACCCCTTTAGGTTAGAATGACCCTTTCACAGGGGTTGCCTAAGACCAACAAAAAATACAGACATTTACACTACAGTTCATAACAGTAGCAAAATTACAGTTATGAAGTAGCAACAAAAATTTCATGGCTGGGGGTCACCATAACATGAGGTACTGTATTAAGGGGTCCCAGCATTAGGAAGGTTGAGAACTACTGCTCTAATCCTACATAAAAGTAGGAAAGGACTGACTCTACAAAGATATTCTTTTACCTCCACACGTGTACTATGGCATAAGCCCAATAATTAATAAACAAACAAACAAATAAATAAACTGCAATCTTAATTAGTTTTATCAATGAAAACCCAGAGTCAGATATGGAGGATGAAAGCTGAAAGATCAGAGATAAAAAGGAGCAGCCAGTCACCAAAGACGTCTTACCTCTACAAAATCTCAGACCGAATGGGGGCAATCCTGTCTCTATGAATCCTCACAATGAATGGGGGGCTAAGATCCTGTCTCCACCCGCCTTATATTCCTGTCTCCACCTCCCTAGTGCTGGGATTAAAGGCTTGAGCCTCCCAAGTGGGATCAAAGGTGTGTGCCACCACTGCCTGGCCTTCATGGTTAACTAGTGGCTAGCTCCGCCCTCTCATCTCCAGGCAAGTTTTATTTGTCAGAACACAAAATATCATATAACAAACAAAGATTTTTAATGATGTGATTAAAATTACTAAAGAATTAAAAGACTAGAAATTATAAAGAACAAAATGCAAATAAAATAAGGTGGTTCTATAAAACTCTAATAGGATTTCTAAAAATGAAAGTTTTTCTTTAGACATTAGGAATGCAATGTATCTGGTATGTAGGGATTTTTCACAGACATAGTGAGACCAGAGCTGTTAGCTGTTTTCAGAAAACTGGACCTGAGGTGGTCATGAATGTGGGGTATTGTGTTCCCCAAAATATTGTGTATGCTAATAAACTTATGTGGGGTCAGAGAACAGGACAGCCACAATATTAAACATAGAGGTTAGGCAGTGGTAGCATACGCCTTTAATCCTAACATTCCAGAGGCAGAAATTCATGTGTTCAAGGATACACCCAAGCATGGTGACCTACGCCTTTAATCCCAGAAAGCCACACCTTTAATCCCAGGGAGTGGTGGTAGAAAGCAGAAAGATATATAAGGCGTGAGGACCAGAAACTAGAGGCCTTTGCCCTGGAGAGGCATTTGGCCTGGAGAAACATTTGGCCTGGTTAAGCATTCAGGCTTTTGAGCAGCAGTTCAGCTGAGACCCATTCTGGATGAGGGCTCGGGGCATCCAGTCTGAGGAAACAAGACCAGCTGAGGATCCAGCGAGGTGAGATAGCTGTGGCTTATTCTGTCTCTCTGACCTTCCAGTGTTCACCCCAATACCTGGCTCAGGTTTGATTTTATTAATAAGAACTTTTAAGAGTCATGCTACACATGAAGGTCTCTGTACTGCTGGAACCTCTGTTCAGTGTGTTAAGACATGTCTGAAGTTAAGAATGCTGAGGTGTGTTACAGAACTTAACTGAAGGCAGTACTTACGTCATTTAATGCTTTGTATATAAGGACGGAGGTGAGAAATGTTTGACGTCATCCACAGCAAATGAAGTTCAAAGCCTCTCCTTTTCTCAGCTGCAGGAATTCAACAAAACTGCTCATGCCACAGGCATGCCACAGCAGCTTGACTACTCACCTCATCTCAGTACTCAGTTTTAGTTCTACTTTTGCATTTCACACTTTATTTCTAAAGTCCTCTAGTTATCTTTTTCAAAAACAGTGAGAACAAATCTAAAAATTCTCACACAGAATGCCAAAGATGAAGTATTTATTATGTCCCCAAATATCTTCCTTAGGTGTTTCTAAGAGATTCATTAAGTAGGTGCTAGAACAAATTTATTCCTTATAAAATTTCAGGAGAAGCTCCAGTTGGGACAAAGGCAGAGAAGGCAACAGTACAAAGAGCCCAAAGGTACTGACCCTGAGACACCAACACTACCCAGGAAGTCCTGGGAGTCAACACTTGTGTTTCATTCTTATCTTTTAAGCCAGTCCTCACAAGGGGAATTACAGAATGATAAGGAAATAAAAGATTAAGTAAAATTCAAAATACTGCTATTCTAGTTACAACTGATAAAATTTTTACTGCTTCTTAAAGTCAAATAAAACAGAGCAACATAAACCTATTTGTTGAAAATTAATCCCAAAATAGTTTAAAAAACAACCAGATAGAAATCAAGCTATCAAGTTTTATTTTCTTACATTGTGGAGACAAGACAAATGTTCACATCTTGTGTACTGTTGAACTCTTTCACAATCCTGAGTCTTTCCTCTGATTTTGTGCTTCCATCAAGTCTCCGGTAATCAAGCCCAGAAGCCATGCAGTACTGCTGCAGCACGTCCAGCAGCTGGAGGAAAGCAGGGGAAGCACAGAGTCAGTCACAGCCTCTGTCCAATCACTGAGGCTACAGCTGGGGAACACTGACCACTGGGCTCACAATTTCTTTCTTCTGATTAATGAGCAATAGATATGGGGGTCCTGGGTGTAACTCTGTGCGAGAGTGATTTCCTCATATATGCCAGGCCCAGTCAGACTCTATTTCCATCACCAAAAAAATAAATACTTTTCTTACTTTTAACCCATGTATTTCTTTCCATTATTCTGAAAGAGGCAATCTTTTTTTTTAAATAAGTTTTTATTTAAAAAAAAAAAACTGAAACCAAATAAAAAGAAAAACATTGGTAAAATAACTTATGTAAACATTTATTTATGTCATTTTTCTAAACTTTAAAATATTCTAAATATCTCAAAAGAACGTCAGCAGAAAATATAACCTTATCTTATATATCTTGATAAGAAGGTGGCACCTCTACCTAATTTCCACACATAACTGAGTGTGCTGGGAAGGCCTAAGTTGCTTCCCTCACCACAATTTGCTGTGTGGATAAGGAAAATGTGACAGTAATCTGCTACTTCTTTGTGGTTAATGCCTAGAGATGCAGGCTGATCAAGCAAGAACATTCTGGACAGGACTCACCTTGGTGGAAAAGGAGAAGAGAAGAACCTTATCTCTGTGTTTCCTAAAATGATTTAAAAGCTGCTGGAGAACCTGGGAAGAAACACAGGGCATCAGTGGACCAGTGCTAATATAAGTGCACTTTACACATACAGACAGCACTGGAGAGTTCCTGAAAGTGTTCTACACAACACTAACCTCAGTCATCTCTGCTAACTTCCTTTACATATTCCGAGTTAACAAATATATTTATCACATCAAATGCTACTCATTATCCTGTTGTCAGTGACGCGGTAAAGTTCCCAAAGCCTATTTCATCTCATCAGGTTTTAATAAAAAGAAGCATTTTAGATGATGGATTAATTTAATTTCTAGAATACATTTTTATACCTACAATATGTTAAGAAACTGAATTAGCAAAGCATATCTTTTTAGCAAATAAATGGCTTTCTAGCAGACAAAACGCAAGGCTCTCAGTTGCATCTAGGTAGGTTCTGAAAGACCTGATGTTTATTCTCTTAGATACACACCTCTTCTCACTTTCTCCCCTTTGTTTATTTACCATAAACCCTGACTTCCAGACTGGAATTTGACCTCAAAGTGCTAATAATCAACCCTCAAACTCAGGTCTTTGGAGAGGAAGCAACAGTCCAATACACAGCAGAATCTGCTGTTTTTAAGCAGACATTCCCATACCTGGGAAGACAGAACACCATGGAAAGGCAATCCACAGATGGGAGAGGAATTTTCTGTACCAACTTTTACTGGACTATGAAAAAAACAAGGTTATTTACTTGATGATAAGCATCTAAAGAAAAAAATTATACTCAACATAACAACCTTTTAATAGTTCATCTAGTAAGGACTTTGTTCTAAATTTGAGTCTTATCCTCAATCCTTGAAAAACTTATGCTACAGAGGTTTCTTTTTAAATATACTCAGATGGTGAGTACAATGTCACAGCCTGGAGAAATATTATTTTAATATCTGACAACATAGTTTTATTTGCATTTAGTTTTATTTTTAAATGACATAACTGACTTTATGAAGGACATACATTTTAATTTTATATAAGACCAATACTTTTAATTGATACACGTCACTTTTTAGGGTTTTCAGAATTGAGTATAAGTGTAGAAAGCTCCCACATACCATCCCTTATCTCTTTTTGCAATACTGGGGATTAATCCATTGTCTTGTGCATGCTAGGCAATCACACTATCTCTGAGCTATCTATCCCCATAATACCTCCTATTAACGTCTATATAAAGCTAATATTAAAATATTATCATCATCATTATTACTATTCATAAGGTATCTGTGCAACTGATTAAGAATACAGACCGATTATTGTTAACTGAAGTCCAGATTGCATTAGCGTTCACCCATTTTGTTTACAGTTCTGAATTATGATGAATGTATCAGGACATGGTTTTACATTACAACACCATATAAAATACTGTTAATGTTTAAAAGTCCCTGTTGTTTTACCTACATACCTTTCTTTCCCCAGAACCCCTGATCTTTCTGCTGTCTCTGGAGTTTTTCCTTTTCCAGAGGGTCACACAGATGGAGTCACAAAACATGTAGTTTTTTCCAGACTAGCTTTAATTTAGCAATGTACATTTAAGAGTTCTCCAAGTGTTCAATTCTCTCTGTTTTTTTTTTTTTTTTTGAGAGGTCTCACTACGTAGCCCTGACTGGCCTGGAATTCACTATGCAAACGATGCTGTCCTTGAACTTAACAAGATCCACCTGCCTCTGCCTTTGCATCCAGAGTGAAGGGATTAAAAGCGTACACCACCACGTCTCACTCAATTTTTATTGTTAAAAACTATGCCATTTTATGGCTGCACCACAGTTTAATCCAAGTGCCTTTTGAAAGACATCTTGATTGCTTCCAAGCTTTGAAAAAGATTAATAAATTTAGGTGGGGTTCTTGTTTTACTAAGTTTAAACTTAGTAAAATTCACTAAATCTAACTTTTGGATAAATAACCAGGAATGTGACTAATGGATAATGTGGTAAGAATATTTCATTTTCCTATTTTAAATATCAAATACATTTTAAATGCTATGCATTTAACATTACCGAAAGCTTTGCCATCGATCACCAAACTATTCTCCAGAGTGACCAACTCATTCTGCAGTTTCACCTATGATGGAAGAGGGTCACAGCAGTAGCTGGTGTTGCCAGTAGTCTGGACTTTGCTACCTTAATAGCTGTGCAATGGTACCCCTCATTTTATTTTTGCAGCTACACAACGTTGGGCAGCATCTTCCCTTGCGCTTCCTTGCCATCTGCCCTTCTTTTTGCAGTAAGGTATCTGTTCAGATCTTTTGCCCATTTTAAACCTAGATTACCTATTTTCTACTACTGAGTTTTGAGAGTTCTCTGTATATTTTGGATACCAATCCTTCATTGTTTTGCAAAGATATTCTGGTCTGTGGCTTGTCTTTTCCCTCCCTCAGAAGATGCTATTGTATTAAACCAGAAATATTCTACTCGTGTCACTGGACATAGCTTCAGATCTGTTGAAATTTGGGGTATTTAGCAGTAAACGCAGAAATAAATAATAAGAAGAGAATTTTTTTTTTCCTGACTGCAGGTCTTCATTGGGCAGGTCTTCATTTAAAGAAAAAAAAGAAAACTCACTAAATGAATAACCATAAATTAAGGGCTTTTACTAAAAATTCAAAAATGACAATACCATCAATATATGTTGAGGCTTAAATAATACAGATCCTTCTCAAATTAGTCAGACTGGCCTAGAAAGATGAACATAGTACCTTTATGTACCATAGCACTGAGCTGGGTTCCCTAGTCTTCCTTGTTCTTGTAATAAGTGGATCTGTGATATTTCTCCAAGGGATAAAAAGAGAATTCACATGTCTGAGTTCACAAACAATACACAACTCAATGACCTGAAGTTCTTTACCTCATAGGCAATAATTCTATGATAAGCCTATAGGGTATGTATCACCAAACCAGTATGTCACAGGTAATGCTGCTAATTACACGATAAGAAACAAGTAGTCCTACATTACATATCTCCAGCTTATTACTGTCAAGATCTGTTTGACTAGCAATCAGTCAGAAGTTGCAAATCATACAAACTGCTCTCCATACAAACCAAAATGCCTACCCAGCTTCCAACAATCAAAATCAAAATCAAAATGAAATCTAATCATTATATTAATTACACACTATAATTTCTAAAAATAAAACTCCAATGAATATGGCTCTGATATCTTAAAATAAATAAATAAAATGGATAAAAAATAGATCATTATATTTTAACTATTTGTTGGAATAAATCATGATATTCTCATGAATACAAACTAATTTATTCTTAAAAATAGATTTTTAGGGGCTGGAGAGATGGCTCAGAGGTTAAGAGCACTGACTGCTCTTCTAGAGGTCCTGAGTTCAATTCCCAGCAACCACATGGTGGCTCACAACCATCTGTAACGAGATCTGGTGCCCTCTTCTGGCCTGCAGTCATACATGCTGTATACATAATAAATAAATAAATAAATCTTTAAAAAAAAAAAGATTTTTAATGCAATCCTCTTTACTACTTCTATGTCTACCTATTTTGTTTCACTAAATTTCTAGGTTCTAAGCAACTAAACCATACTGAGCTTATCTAGATTAAAGGCTAAAAGCATAAATAAAAATACTAGATTAAAAAAACTAATTGACTACTTTGAATTACTTCCTTTTTATTCCCTTTGCCAAAAGAAATAAATATCTTACCATCTTCTTAACTGTAGTTAAGGCTGGGAATTGTTCTATAAAAATCTGTGAACCCATAAATGAAGATTCTTGATAGCTATTGAGGGGTCAAGCAAAATGGCCAGAGGCTGTCAGTTCACACTACCACAAAAGGCCTAGGTCAGGGCTACAGAACCTAGGCTTACTTTCCACACCCCTCCTTTAGTAATGCAGTACCAAGAATAACATGGTCATAGGTCAGTTTCCCTGAGCAGAACAAATGTTCCCTTGCAATTTTACTATCCAGGTCAGCAAACAAAATATGGAGGCAGAAAATCTAGTCTAGATATAGAGGTCTTGTCTTTGCACATTTGTGTTAACAGCATGTATTTTAAGTGCTCTTAAGTCCAATAGATTGGTAAGGAAAAGTCTAAAGTATATTTGATGTAACTGCTACTAAGAACCCACTGTGTGCACTGATCTATATGCAGAGCTGCTGTGGGATGGTCTGTATGTCAAATTGCTCTGATTGGTCAATAAATAAAACACTGATTGGCCAGTGGCCAGGCAGGAAGTATAGTATAGGTGGGACTAACAGACAGGAGAATTGAGAGAATTCTGGGAAGTGGAAGGCTGAGGAGGAGACACTGCCAGCCGCTGCCATGACAAGCAGCATGTGAAGATGCCGGTAAGCCACGAGCCACGTGGCAAGGTATAGATTTATAGAAATGAATTAATTTAAGATATAAGAACAGTTAGCAAGAAGCCTGCCACGACCATACAGTTTGTAAGCAATATAAGTCTCTGTGTTTACTTGGTTGGGTCTGAGTGGCTGTGGGACTGGCGGGTGACAGAGATTTGTCCTGACTGTGGGCCAGACAGGAAAACTCTAGCTACACAGAGCTCATAATCTCCATCACTTCTCATTGTTGGGGTGCCTGTCCTTTAGCTGGTGTCCTTGCTGTACCACTGCATAAATCAAACCTTTTGTGCAGCATCCCTAGTTGAATGAAAACTGAAGGAAGAGCACATACCTTCATTTTCCCACTATATTTAGGGTCAGAAAGTGTTTCAAAGGCTGCATCTTTACTTTTCTGCACAAAATCTGGGAATCTGGAAAACACCTGATCACATATCTTCTTGGTAAGTGTTTCCTTGAGAGAAAGAAGAAGAAATTTCAATATATATTTAAACCTGCAAAAAATAAAACTTTATAAAAAATCTATTTATGAGAAAAAATATAATCTGCCTTCTATAAGTTCCATTAATAATTCACAAAATCCAAAAGCTGTATGTTAAATATGTATGGTTTTGATGAATCCTTAACACTATGGATATGGATATTATATTGTTAGTTTTTCAAGATTTCCAAAACAAGAAAACAAACATTCCCTAAAGAGTAAATAATACTATCAAAGACTACTGTACCAAATTCTTAATAGATTTCAAATCAGTTTAAATAGTACCAGCTACAGCACAAGAAAATATCCTTACATGACAGTGAGACCTCTTTACTGATCTTGTGTCTAGAGTAAGATAGAACTGCAGTATCAAAGCAAATGGTCTTATTTAAGCCCTACCTTAGAGAGGACTGATTTTCTGACAGTTTGGGAAACAGCCTAAATATTTAATATACAGATTATTATATATCTACTTACCCAGCATATAAGATAAATATAATTAAACATAATATTAGCAGTTATTTTGATGCAACTGATTGCATGGAATTCATTTATCAACTATCTAAGTAATCTCTTTTATTTTATTTATTTTTTTTTTTGGTTGTTTGAGACAAGGTTTCTCTGTGTAACCCTGGCTGTCCTGGAACGTGCTTTGTAGACCAGGCTGGCATTGAACTCAGAGATCTGCCTGCCTCTGCCTCCCAAGTGCTGGGATTAAAGGCATGAGCCACCACTGCCCAGCTAACTAAGTAATTATACTAAAGCAAATACACAAACACTATTAGACAGATAAAACAGCTATCACTTTAAGCTCAAGCTTTTTCATCCTGATTAAAAATTTAAGTGCACGTGTTCCTTGATATATAAATTTTACTTTAAAGATTTATTAGTATTAATGCTGAAAATAGAGCTCAGTACCTTGCACATGCTAAGCAGGTTCTGTTATTCAATTACTAAATTTTAAAATAAGCAAGTCAGATCTCTCTTCAATGTCACCTAAAACACATTTAAGAGTACTGTGCTAAGAGAATGTGAAACAGAAAGAAGTATGAAGTGTAAAGAAGCTGTGTCTGCAGAAACTGACTGACTGATTGATTAGAGCTGCAATACTATGGATAGATTGGAATGTTACAGCTTCAGAAGTTAATTATCTTATCTTGGGCAGAGTTTTAGTCCCACCCTCTAACAGTCATTCCTTGCCTGAAGTGTGAACGTAATTAGTCTTATCAATAAAAACCAGGAGTCAAATAACAGGGTAATAACCTGAAAGATCAGAGAAGCAGAGGAGTAGCCACCAGTGACTTCTTACCTTAGAAGTCACTTAGACCGAATCACTAGACCTAAAAGGCTGAGATCCTGTCTCCACCCCACCTTATCACTTCCTCTCTTCACCTCCTGAGTGCTGAGATCACAGGTGTGAGACACTATCGCCTAGCCTCTATGGCTAACTAGTGGCTAGCTCGGCCCTCTGGTCTTCAGGCAAGATTTATTTGTCAGAACACAAAATATCACACATCTGTGTCAGAACTAACATTCTGTGACTAATAGATAAATAATTTGGAATTCTAGTTTCTACCAATTCAAAAGCTAAGAATGTCATCAGATAGCATGCTGGGCCTATAAAAAAAGCTTCCCTGATCTTGTTGTACCCATCTCTCTGATGTACCCACCAATATATTTTAAAACTTGCCTAGATTTCTGAGTTTCTTTCTTCAGTAAACTATAAAACTTCATAAAACCACTTCCATGTTAAAAAATGGAATTTGGGATAATCTAAATCTCTCTTCCCAGGCTCTGGTCACTGAAATGGCTCCAGAATAAAGTATCTCTTGCTCCCTTTAAGATGAGAGTTATGTTTTGTTGTTGTTGTTGTTGTTGTTGTTTTGTCAACAACACTATACAGTATCAGTTTTACATCAATAGCATCACAGAGAAATGTAAAGTCAACCCCAACCTGGTGCCTGGAGGTGCTGGTGGCCTGCAGCAGTGCAACATGGTTAGCTACTTTCTGCAGCACAGTTAGGTAACTAAGACACAAAGTTCTCACTTTTTCACCCTTTGAATTAGTCTGTAACAGAAAGGACAAAAAAACACAAATAAGAAAAGCATTAGTAACGTGGCTATGTAACTAATTATAAAACACAACACTAATACTGATTGTCTAATTATCTATGACAGTGAAGGCCAATTGCTTGGAAGAATATCCTTGAATCATGGACCTTAGAATCACTCTTCATGAAACATATGTTTATTTAATAAAAAGGGAGTCTCCATTCTGGAATGGAACAGTGACAGAATGCCATTAAGAGGGCCCTGGTAGCAACACTATGATGTAGTCACAGTGTTCTAAAGATTTTACTCTCTACTTATGCCTAGCCCAGCAGAACTGAAGATACTCTAAAGAGACACTTATCTCTCAACCTGACTATCCAGACGACTGAAACAGAGTCCAGGAAAACAGGAGTTCCCCAGGAATCTCACAATGGGAGGAGGAAAAGGAACCAGCTAGAGAGGGAACTTGACTTCCAGAAAGGTTTCACACAGTTCTAACAACTTGTAAAGCCACCTCACACACCGAAGCCCAGACACTGATGGGTCAGTGGTGGGCGGGACAGCATCTTGACTGGCACTGCTTGGCCCTCTATTTAAATGTTGATCTCACTTCTGAAATGGGGAGATGGATGTTGTAGAATATCATTTTAAGATGTGCTACATTTGTTTGTGATATGGAACGTTTGTTTAATGATGCAAAAATGTGTTGCATTCTTTTATGTTGCATTTGTTTAATTCTGTGAAGCTGTGTTACTATGCCTGTCTAAAACACCTGATGGTCTAATAAAGAGCTGAATGGCCAATGGCAAGGCAGAAGAAAGGATAGGCGGGGCTGGCAGGCAGAGAGAATAAATCGGAGAAATCTGGGTGGAAAAGAAAGAGCAAGAGAACAAGGAGAGGAGGATGCTATGGCCCAGCCACACAGCCAGCCATGGAGTAAAAGTGAAAGCAAGATACACAGAAATAAGAAAAGGAAAAAGCCCAGAGGTAAAGGTAGACCAGTTAATTTAAGAAAAGTTGGCAAGAAACAAACCAAGCTAAGGCTAGGCATTTATAATTAAGAATAAGCCTCTGTGTGATTTATTTGGGAGCTGGCTGGCAGCCCCCCCCAAAAAAAGTAAAAAACAATCAACAAAATGTGGACTTGAGGAATTTGCTGGGTCTTTGTCCCTCTTCCTGAAGTAGCTGTGCTTAATAAATCTCCTTTTTCTGCTTTCCACTTTTAATTTGGCTCTTTTAATTGGATTACTGATGAGTGTCCAGATCTGACTCGGGGAACAAGGTGTGACTCCCAAATCGGATAACAAAGCTAGAAAATTTTCTAGATACACGGGGTATTACAAAATTGGAAATGACTGAAAACAGCAAAACCAACTGATGGAATAAGAAGCAATCTAGAGAAATACTTGGGTCCCTGTAATCATTACAGAAGAAGAAATAAATAAGAAAAAAAAACAAAAAACAGCAGTATTGCCACATTCCTTTAATCCCAGCACTCGTGGATCTCTGAGTTCAAGGCCAGCCTGGTCTACAGAGTGAGTTCCAGGACAGCCTGAGAAAACCTGTCTCAGAAAACCAAATAAATAAAGAGCACATAAAAACAAACAAACAAAAAAAAATGTAACTTTTTGTCTCTAAGAAAACATGTTGTTCTACTAACACAAGTCTCTATTAAATAGACTCTGTGGCAAGTTGTGTTTCATCAGCAAAGCAGTGGTTCATTCTTACTATCAGTGGATGAAAAATTTGTGAAAATAAAATGGAATTTTAAGATGAAAGTAGGCTACTTCTGAATAAGAAATGAGCAGATACCAAACTGAAGCTTAATTTCTAAACTAGGTCTTACTGCTATTTGAGTTTTGTATCTTACAATGCAGTGATTTGATATTGTAAAAAATTTCTGATTAACTTGTGATTATCTATGTGTATGTGTGTGATGTAGACATGTATGTGCCATGGCATGCATGTGGAGACCAGAGGATAACTTTTAAGAGCCAGTTCCTGCCTTCTACCTTGTTTTGAAGCAGAGTCTCTTATTGGCCCACAAGCGCCCAGGGATTTTCCTATCTGCAACCCCATCTTGCCAGGAATGCTGGGATCACAGACCCTGTTACTGCATGCTGTCTGTGTGGTTCTGGGAATCAGCACTCTGCTGTCAGGCTTGTGTCACAAGTACTTAGACTCTCCAAGCCATCTCCCTGGTCCCTTGGTTTTATTGACACAAGAACAAAACAGTGAAGATAAATGGAAATGTTTGCCTTGTAACAGCAATTTCTCCTTTTCCGGCCACTGCCACAGGTACAAGGCTGAGAGGACTGAAGGATCAAAGCCACATCTTCTGTTTCTAACACTGTTTGATAGACAGCTTTCTGGAATTCTGTCAAAGAACAATACACCATCTGTAGACAGACGAGAAGACAGCAAATACAGGAATATCTTTAAAAACAATGCTAGAATTTTAAAAATGTGTCTACAGAATACGATCACTCCTTGGTGCTCAGTCTTGAATATACAAGTATGCAAGGACAGCAGGAGGTCACAGAAGATGCACTCAGGGATTACACTGTAAAGGGTATTTTATATCAGTATTCAACACTAAGTGTTTCTTATGTGTCATGCATTTCAGAGCAACCATGCGAAGCCTGCCTATCCTGATTGGTTCCTTAACAAACAGCACTGGTCTGAGGCCCCGGAGGAAGCTGCTCAACTGAAAAAAACCTTTACATGGGAAGCCAGAGCCCAAGTTCCAAATCTCTAGGCACAGTTCTCTCTTAATGTATTTTGTTTGTATTATTCCTATTAAATAGGTCTCTCTCTCTCTCTCTCTCTCTCTCTCTCTCTCTCACACACACACACACACACACACACACACACACACGTCTGCACACATTGTAGAAAGCAGAGGTTCACAAAGTACTCTAACACAATAACCTTTCCATCTGAGCTGCAATGCTTACAATCATCACCTCTAGTTAAGACAGCATGACTTAGATTTAGCTTGTAATAATTTACAGAATCTTTATTCTGCTGGAGCTAAGAATCACAAGGTTAGACAATCAGTGAAAAATCTAAAAATCCTAGACAATTCCAATTTTCTTAAACAGTAACAATGTTATTTTCTTACAAGTTAAAAATTAGGTCAGTAGCATAACTACAAACAGCATTTTACATAAAGCCAACTTAGAAAAAAAAGCACTAAACCACTTTATTACTATAACTAGAATTAAGATGCCATAGAGCACACTGAACCACGTGTGAAGGAAAAACTCATTACAAAGGGAAGCTGTCCCTACCTCCTTAAGGAAGAACTGAATCAAAAACCTTGATAAAACATGAGGATTTGGTTTGGATTTTTGTTTTTGTTTTTTGGGTTTTTTTTTTTTGAGAAAGGGTTTCATTGTGTAGATCTCACTGGCCTAGAACTCACTATGTAGACCAGGCTGGTCTGAACTCAGGGATTCACCTGCCTCTATGCTGGGATTAAAGGAGCACACCACTACACCTGGCTTAAGATTTATATGAGATACACATGGCCATGGTTTGGATCTTAAAGGCCCCCCACAGGCCCACAAGCCAAAGCCCAGCTCACTGGTCTTTGGCATGTGGAGCCTTTAAGGAGGTACTTAGGTCACTGAGACTGTGTCCCTGAAGTGAGTATTGGGTTCCTGGCCCCTTCCTGTCTCTTTTTCCTTCTCACCACTGTGAGGTAAGAGCTTGTTCCACCATGTTCTCCCACAGGCCCAAAGAACCATGGACTGAAACCAAAATAGATCTTTCCTCGGTTACAGTGACTCATCTCCAGAATATATCATGGCAATAGAAAGCTAATTAACACGTGTACTAATTGCAGGCCTATTAGCTAGCAGGTCAGTAAAATTAGGAAAGAAATAAAACTGAGTTCAACTGATGTTTTCTGAAATCCCACGTTACAAACTTTTCCACAAAAGGAATCCTAAAAAGAAATGCTTTTGAAGGAAAAAAACTTGTGATGAAGAATTAATAATACAAACAAATGCAATTCTCACCCGGTCTTCTTTCTTAGGTAGCTGATCCTTGATAAGGGTCTTGGTGCGCCTGAGAAAACAGCCAGACATCTTTTTTGCAAGCCTGCGCATAGCTTTTCGGCCAGTAGCAAGCTCTCTTTTCGTTGCTGTGTGTCTCTGGCCATGTTCTACTGGGTCAGAAAATTGCTTCTTGAAGTGGGTCCTGCTACCTAAAAGTCCTGGCACAGCCCTTTAGAAAGGTAGTAAGAAAAAATGTAACAAAGTTACTAAATTATTTAAAAAGAAAAGCATTCAATTCTTTTGCTTGTAAAGAATATATTCAGTGGCTTACTTATAATGACAACAAAAACAACAGCCAGGAAAACAGCATCCTTCTTTATGACTGTTTATAACTGAAGGTGACAGGGCTGGTAATTCAGCATTTATTTACTATGGGGACCAACAGGAGCGTGCTAAGACTTTCAGAGGACTTCCTACACTGAAACATGCTTGGGATTGAATATTTCTGTAAACAGTTAAGTAACCAGTTTTCTGGGGGGAGGGGCTGTGATTTAAAGGACTAGCAATCAGAAAACAAGGCAGCATTTAGCTAAACAACTATCCTGAAAATGTCTAAGCATTTCACTTACCAGTCCATAACACACCACAGCTCCTTCATGTTGTTCTGAAGAATGGTGCCAGTGAGGCCAATGCGGGCCTTGCACTTCAGAGCCTTCATGACTTCCGTCACTCGTGCTTTTGGATTCTTGATTCTATGAGCTTCATCTACAATAACAGCTGACCATTCCAAACTACAAGAAAAAAAAGGAAGAGTGGGGAACAGAAAATGTCCTTACCTTAGTCTAAAGAATTTAGACATCATTTTTTTTCTCCCTAACACCTTCATCCTTTGATGATTCTACTGGTTCTCATCTGGCTAAGTGACCCTAGATCACAGAACACTACTGGAAAATATAGAAAAAAAATGAGAAATGAGAAAAGACATGATTTTATAATCCCTAATAAAATGCATATGATACTATAACAGGTTTAGAGATCATGTTTGATAATGCTGGAATGAAAGCTATTATTTAAATATCATTAAATGACAATTCCTCCTTTAAGTAACAAATCAGAAACAGACGCATAAAAGAAACAAACTTTATGTTAAATTTGAAAAGCATTGATATAGACACCAGCATTTTTTTGAAACTGGTAATGAATACTGTTTACTAAAAAGGTTAATGCTGTGACCCCAGTAGAGATGAGCAGCTGCAATGGTCAATCTATTAGAAAGAACAAGTGCTGTGTATCAGTGAGAGATTAGTGGGGGAACACAGTAGAAACGCTGAAGAGCCAAAGTTAGGATTAATGTCCAGAAACAAGTCTAATTAGAATAATAATATTGAAGCCTGGTGGTGGTGGTGGCGGAGGCGGAGGCGGAGGCGGCAGTGGCGGCGCACGCCTTTAATCCCAGCACTTGGGAGGCAGAGCCAGGCGGATCTCTGTGAGTTCGAGGCCAGCCTGGTCTACAGAGCGCGATCCAGGACTGGCACCAAAACTATACAGAGAAACCCTGTCTCAAAAACAAAAAAAAAAAGAGATATTGAAGCATCAAGAATAATTATTGTGCCAGGCAGTGGTGGCACACACCTTTAATCCCAACACTCAGGAGGCAGGCATATCTCTGAGTTCAAGGACTGCCTAGTCTACAGAATGAGTTCCAGGACAGCCAAAACTACACAAAGAAACCCTGCCTCAGAAAACAAAACAAAACACAAAAACCAACAACAAAAAAAACTCAATTACAATTGTTTGTAAATATTTAATAAATAAACATCTAGAAGGTAAAGAGAAAAAAAATCAGACACCGTACACAAAAATGAACTTAAGATAGATTATAAGTCAAAATGAGGAAAAATATTAAAATTTATGAAACAGAACCATCTTCCTGATTCTAAGTCAGATGAAAACTTCTCAGAAGTTTTTGAGATAAATTGGATGTTGTCAAAGTTACAAACTTTTGCCCTTTCTTTAAGAAAATGAAAGACATAGACTGAGAGAAAACATCTACAAACTATAATTAGATAAAATACCTGTACATGGACTATATGCTACAACACCAAAAGATGAGCAAATAACTTGAACTATCTGAAAATGCACAAACTGCAAATAAGCATGTCTGCAACTCAGAAAACAAAAAGGAGGATAAACTGCCATCATTGCAGACTTCCTCATTAGTTTAACTTCCCACTCCAGTACAATCAGGCATTCATGGACCTTGACTTAAGTTAAAATTGTATCTAATTCTTAATCAAGGAGACTTTGCTTTATAGAAGAGAAATGATGAACTAGAAAAATACATTATGCTGTAAGACCAACAAGATAAATGAATTCAAGTAAGGATAAAGTTTACATGCCAAAACATACATAAATGGACATAAGAATCAAAATACTTAAATGGTAGTAAAATGTCACTTCACAGATTTGCTATTGTAAAGAAAAAAACCTTACTTGTGAAGGTACTGTTGTATGGATGCTTCCCTTCTTGTCCTATAGACAAACTTATTGTCATTACCAATGAACAGCATGCATACCCCAAAGTGACAAATATGAAGTCCACAGCTATATTCATAAAGCATCCTTGCCAACAATGTTGACCTGCATCTAACAAAGCCTTTAGGCCAGGCTCAATGTACTGAGATACAAATGATAAAGGGGATCTTTCTTTATCAGGTGAGTATGAAAGACTTAATAACCAAAGCCACCACCCAAACCTTTACTGAATTCTGCTTTACAGAAATTAACTATTGATAATATCTTAAGGATATTTGTTTCCCCCTCATCTTTTAATTTTTTTATTACTTTCTTTTGAGAATGTATGTATGCATGTATGGATGGATGTACCTATATATGTACACATGTGTGCACATGCATGTGAAAGACAGAGGTCAACCTCAGGTATTATTCCTTAGATGCTGTCCACCTAGTTTTTTGAGACAGGATCTCTCACTGGTCTGGAGCTGGCCAATTAGGCTAGGCTAGGCTAGCTAGCCAGTGAGCTCCAGGGATCTACCTGTCTCCACAACTACAAGTGTGTGCCACCATGGCCAATGGGTTCTAGGGAATGAAACTCAGGTCCTCAGGCTTCATAGCAAGCCCTTTACCAAGTTACCTACCCATATGACAAGGGTAATGAGGTATAAAACGTTGTGGAATATTATTTTAACTGTGTAAAGATCTGTTACATTTGTTTATGCTATGGAACATTTGTTTAATGATGCAAAGATGTGTTGCATTCTTTTATGTTGCACTTGTTTAACTATATAAAGCTGTGTTACTCTGCCTGCCTAAAACACCTGATTGGTCTAATAAAGAGCTGAACAGCCAATAGCAAGGCAGGAGAGGGATAGATGGGGCTGCCAGGCACAGAGAATAAACACAAGGAGAAGAACAGAGAAAATGGAAGAATGAGAAAGGGATGAGAGAAGGATGCCAGGGGCCAGCCACTCAGCCACGCAACCAGCCACTGAGTAAGAAAGAAAGAGAGGTATACAGAATAGAGAAAGGTAAAAGACCAGAGGCAAAGGATAAATTTAATTTAAGAAAAGCTGGCTAGAAACAAGCCAAGCTAAGGCCAGGCATTCATAAGTAAGACTAAGTCTCCATGTCTTTATTTGGGAGCTGTGGCCCTAAAAGAGTAAAAACAAACAAACAAACAAAAAACCCAACATTAAAGAAGACAAACTTAGAACAACATTAAAATATTTAGTACTCAAGCTGTCATGCTATGTGAAACTTACTGAAGTGATTCACTAATATACTTAGGCAAAGTGTGTATGCATGCGTGTACAATGCACGAATACACACGTTTACATATATGCAAGAGCGCACACACATATGCATATGTAGGTATGCACAAAAGATCTGTTGGCTATAACAGATAGACACTCATACACATTTGTCCAACTTTCCTACAGATTTCTTAAGGTAAAGGTACAAAAAGATAGAACCTCTCCAGAACACAGACAGGAAGAAATGGAAAGATGGACAAGATGACTTACAGAAGCAGAGAAAAGCAGTCTGTAGGCCAGCAGCAAAGCAAGCCAAGGAGCACTCTAATGCATATGTGCAGCTCCTTAAGGAACTAGAAGCTGGGGGTATTGGATGACTCAGGAAACTGGAATCACATAAATACCCATTTGTTCAAGAAATGTTTGGACCTCATAAATAACAATTCCCACTCTACAATATAAACATGAAAGTTATTCTCATGTAAGGATATAAAAGGCAAAGTACAGCAAAAATCTTAATTTCCTCTAAGAAATTGACAGTTGACACAGAAAAATCATTAAAAATTGTAGCATAACTACACTGTTAGAGATGTGGATATAAAAGCCAGACATAGTGACACATGTCTGTAATCCCAGCACTCGGAAAGTGGAGGCAGGAGAGTCAAGAATTCAAGGCCAGCCTGAGGTATACAGAAAAGTCTGGCCAGCCTGGGTTAGATGAGATTGTCTCAAAATCACACCAAACAGAACAAAGTGGGTGAGGGTGAGGATGAGGAGGAAAGGAAGGGAGGGCAAAGGAGAATCAGAGTCTAACAGACAGACTGACAGACTAGTGTCAATAACAGCTGAAGGTACAGGTTAAGAGGGAGTGTACAAAGAAATGCAGTTTTCCCTACAAGCCTTATTTGGCTCTTTAGACATATATAAACTTGCCAACATTTCATAAAGTAAAATATATAATAATTAAATATTGTTCAACCATAGTATATCATGCATTTGTCTACTCTGGATTGTTTATTATAAATGTACAGAACACCACACTCACAAAATGGTACTCACTCAGATTAAACATAAAACATTTAAAATATGTCAAAACGAAGACATTTGAACTAATACAAGTTAACAACAACAACAAAAAAAATCAATGTCCTCATTTCCCTACTTTTGCAAATATATGATTTACAGTTATATAATTCTCAGAATCTTAATAGTTATGTCACATAGAATAACCAATTATACAATTTTTAGCACATATATGTTAAAATGCAATAAACACTGAAGCACAGAAGTTAAATATGAAATTATGTCAAGGAACATACTCTAAAGAGACAAGTAAACACTAATTAAAATGTGACTTGTTATGATAAGTGATTTTATTACATTTATTACAATGTTACCTAACGGCACAACATCTTTTGTGGTAACATGCTGGCTAGAACCCTGAGGTCTGGAGTTAAAACAGATGATCAATGTTAAAACCTCATGCCCATCACTGACTTAACTGTTTAAGCCTAGACAAACTGCTTAATAATCTCTCCATAACCAAGATTAGTGTCTTCTGTCAAAATCCATCAAACAGTAAAATACAAACATCACAGGGTAAGAATCATATCCAAAGTCTGTAAAATCCAACTTTACCAACACTGCGTTGAATATGAATGGTCTAAATACCCCACAAAGGCAAAGATTGTCAGAATGGACATTAAAAAAAATAAAAATAAAAGTTCAACTATATTCTACTTGTAAAGGGATTCACTGCAGCAGGTATAAGAAGACTGCTGGTGGTTATGTTAGCATTAGATAAAACAAGATAATATAAAAATAGGAGGCACTTAAAAATTAATCCATCAGGAACAAGTAAAAATTTGAAAATTCATGTGAACCTAAAAACGGAACTTAAAATGTATGACTTAAAACTACAGAAATGAGAAGATATAAATAAATCTATGATTCCAAATCTCATCTTAGAAGATATAAACCAACCCTAAAGAAAATCAGCAAAGACAGGGAACACTCAAAACTACACAAATAAAACTGGACATTTATAGAATACTATACCTACCAACCATAGAATAAACTTTTCAGGTGCACATGCATTAGAAAAATGTAATTCCTATCACAATGTCATGTCCTATATGCTCACTAAAATGAGTAAAAACAAAAAGACTGACAATGCCAATATTGGTAAGATAATGAAGCTACTGAACCTTTATACAATCCAATTAAAGTAAAATGGCACGGTCGCCATGGAAAATGGGTTGGCAGTTTCTTCCACTTAAGCCTGCACTTATTGTAAAACCCACAAATTCCACTCTCATTTATTTACCCAATAGAAATAAAAACATATGTCAAAAAAGGGCTTCCATAAATATATTTTTTAAATTTTACTTATAATAATAACAAAATAGGAAACAAAATCAAATAGATACTTTCAAATGAATGGGTAAGAAAAAGAGAAACGTAT